>JASDQU011378379.1:799-14133 GCA_032191745.1 Picea mariana | reverse complement strand
AATAAAATTATATCAAGGAAAAATAACACAACATCAATCACACACACAAGTCAGATATACGTGGTTCACCCTCTCTCTAGGGCTACATCCATAGAACCATGCTTTATGATATATTAAGATGAAAGAATACAATTATGATCTACGCTCTTAGCCATCAGATCTTCTCTCTTATTCTCTCTATCTCTCCCCTCCTTGCACACCCAGTTGCAGGGTTGATCTTCGTACCCAGCTGAAGATCTTACAATACAGAAGGCTCTCATACTCATCTCTTTTCTCTCTCACAACAATAATCACTCATGTCAAAAAAATACAACTAGATCCAATGAACTTGAACCAACCCTCTTCCCTCATATAGGTTCTTATTTATTCATTACAATCACTAACTGACATCCTTAGGTCGAAACCTAGGTGTCAAAACCCTAGATACCAAAACCCTAGGTGTCTAAAACCCTAGGTGTCTAAAACCCTAGGTCAACTTGACCCACGTTTTCAAGGCTTCACCAGCCTGTCTTTCCTTCCTTTTTGCACAGTTCTCCAAAGCATTTAATGGTGGCTTTTTCCACTTGTTGAGTTTTCCACGATCCTTCTTTCTTATTGATCTGTCATCCTCAATCTCCTCATACAATGGCTTGCTTTCTCGGACTTCGCTCCATCTTCTCTGCTCTTTTGCTCACTTCGACCCAGTAACAATTGCTGTGTGTTCCGCGAAGTTCATATTTTGGATTTTCTTCCTCGTTCTTCACTTATTTCCATACCCAAGGCCCAATAAAAGGTAAAGGTAAAGGGGGAGCATGAGTGAAATGACTTCAGTATTGCATCAGAGTGTTTTCATCAATGTCAAAGGGGGAGATTGTGGATTAATTGGGTTGGTTGTCATTGATGTCAACCCTTGAAGAAAGTCCGGTAGTGAATTTTGGTAGCACAATGGTTTGGGTAATGGACACAAGTTTGTTTGATGGATAATGGTATGATTTTTAAAATATTTGCAGGTAATACTATTCCATATGGATAGTATGTTGACGATTAAAATCGCAACGAGGAATTTCACCCGCAAAGTATTGCTAAATCCTATTATCTAAACTATGCTAATAATATATGATACTAGTAGGTGGGACCCCCTTGTATACTGGAGGCTCGGAGATAGTCATATCACACATTTTATGTCATTTTTTTGATGTTGATTACAGGATCTTATATGGTTGACGATACAGTTATGGTTTCACTTTTGACATAGTGACAAGTATATGATGCATTTTATGGGATGTTCTGTTATTCAAAGCTTTTTTTTATGTGAGGGGAATATATTTACAGTTGCTATGTTTAATCACTTCACCATGATTTATTACCTGGATACACATGCACAAGAAATATGTTAGTAATGACATAAACAAAAGCAAAGGGAAGAAACTTATGGAAAAAATCCTAAAAGAAAGGGCCTATGTTATGCTATGTTAGAAATTATGTGCAATAAAAAATGTGAACATGTTCATGTTAGTCCTAACTATTAAAAGGTTGGTTAGTTTCTATGTGATTTTAATTTGAGTTATTATGGGCGCATATGATATGGCAATGTATATGGTATGACATAAGGACTTGGCAATGGTTAACGTAAATATTTTGGGTGGCGCATTAGGCAAGGAATAATGGTCACAGATTTCAATGTTGGAAATTAATGACATGGTTAAATGTTATGGTGAATGTTGGTTGTCGTGTACTTCAGAATTGAATAGATGAGGAGATGGAAGCGATGTGCAATAAATGCACGTCACTCCATACTACCAACATCGGGTCATCACCTTAGTATGGTTATTGTTGCATTTTGATATGTTGGTGGTTAAGCTTTGAAATTCAAGCTTGGGAAGGAAACGCTTGGCCAACTCACCCCTTTTAAGATATTGGTTACAGGAATGGTTATTTTTCACCCATCCATGAATTACACTCTATGTATGAATGAACAATGGCTCAATAATGATTGGTTTTGTGTTTTCCTGAGAATTGCAACTGTGTAAATGCATGGCTTTTCTCCTTGGAATGACGGTGTGGTTGTTCGATTTGCAAGTAAAAGAATTGGTTTGGGTGTGCATTCATTGGTTGTTCTATTGGTGAAAATCGTGATAGGTCTCTGTGGTTCTTGAATGAATATGGGTGTTATCACTCTATGTTATTGATGGATGGTTTCACTCTATGCATTCATGTTAGTCACTTCCTTACAGTTATGAGAGTAACATTGTCCAGTCATATTCGAATTGTCATTTCATTGTTGTGTATGTTTCTCAAGCTGCCACTTGGTTGTTGTGTTTTCCAGAGTCATGGTCATGGCATTATTCACATGTTATTGGCATCAAATATATCTCGGAAGTCAGTTTTAGGGTGGTAATTATGTCAATATATATGCTATATGATTTTTGGGTGATATAAGTTTCTCCTCGGGTTATGCATCCTCACTGGAACTGTGTCAAATGATTCGGTTCTTAAAAAATTGACAGAGGTTATACCTCTATTTTTTCTGGGTAACTGTCATTGTCTAATGGACATTTTATTCTCCTCTGCAAACACACCATGTGCATCGATTTTATACCCTACTTGTCGTTGTTTCCTCTGTGTCTAATTATCACGCCATTGCCCAGACCGAGAGTTATAAGGAACCCTGTCATTTTTATTATACTTGTATTGAAAGGTCTTTTCCTATGGTTGATGTGTTTTGGGAACCTCCAGTTCTCTATGATGATCGAGTGAACTCTTGATTACCTCTTTATATTTTTTGTGGCAGAGACCAATTTTAAGAATCCACAACTTTTCTTACACTTGTCAGTCATATTTTTTATTTCCATAGATTGGTTGAGTGGTTATGAAAGTTTCATCGAATACCTATCTCGTCTTTGTTTGATTAAATTGGTTGAAAAGTTGAGAACGGGAATGAGTAATAATTTGAAGTCAAAGAGTTGCCTCTTTTTCATTATATTTTGAATCATTTTGTTCTACAGCAGGGTGTTGATTACAAATTGAAGAATCATTTGTGTTTCACTAATCTCGATCGGGATCATAGTGAGTTATGAATTGATGATTGTGTTATTTCATTATGTTCACTATGTATCTATTATGGAATCATCGTGCATGTTGAAAGTAACTGAATTAACAATGATGAAGCTCAGGTTTTATATTATGGTTTCATTGCAAAGTTTTGTTGGTTGATATGATGAAGAGGGTATGAAATCGAGCAAGTTTTAGAAGTCTGTTCAATTTTGAAAAGGACCTAGGCATATGTTTTAATTTGGCTGATTTTGAATTGATGGACAAGATATGATATTTACAATGATGTATTATGGATAGAGGTGGAGCAATGTTGTTGTGTGTTTTATTTCGATTATTTATATGAAAGGAAAGAAATCAGAGACAAAGAATTCTCTTAAAAGGACTGTTGAAAGTCGTTTTGGTTATGAGTATGATTGCAGACTGTGTTAATTGAGAAATTTTAAAATTTTTGAATGTGGAACAATGAATAGTTTTTTATACACAGTGATTATTAAATTTGTGTTGGTATGTGTTCTATTGAGTACAGAGTTATGCTTATTGATTATTTGATTTGTTTTATGAACAATATTTGTTTTTTCCCTACCATTCTCTCACTTTTTCGCACATTAAAAGTCCCCTCACCTTCCCATATTCCCTATTCACTCCCTATTCTTAAAATTAAATTAAATGAAAACTCTATATTCTGGTAGTTGAAGGATGTCACGGGGATGAGTTATTACAATACAGTAATAACTCATATTCTCATATTCTCTCAGTAATTGTTGTTTTATTACAATACAGGTTATTGTTTGATAATTTTTCGATCAGTAATCATAATCATGATCTAACCCCCTTCATTTTACCCACTCAATACAATCCCTTATATATCCCGGAACCCTTATTCACCCCTTGCTCATTGACAAGTATTAAATGATTTTATGGATTGGATTGCATGAGTTTGATGTGTTGCTGAGCCAAAATTTGTTTCATATTTAAAGAGATGTCATGTATGGTTTGTTTAAGAAACTAGTTTCTAATAAGTAACGCATACAAGAATCAGATTTTTCAACATAGGTAGCCATGGACAAGGTAACAAAGGAAGAGAAAATTGGAACAAGGGCCCTATAAGTCCAAGGTTTTCTATACACTTTGATGCAAACTCACAAGAGTTGAGCCAGCAATTTCAATATGGATTTTTTAACTAGATTAGAAAAGGAGTGATCCAACCTAGGCTAGAAAGACCTCCTGTCCAAGCCCCACATGTCCTTGGTATCCCAGTTCCCCCTCATGTCTCATTACAACCTGAAGTCCCTGAAAATGACGGGTGGAAAGAGATTGTCCACCCGACAGTTTCCCAACATCGTGGCTGTCCCAACTTGTCTCTACCTACTCCTCCTCCACCTGTTAACCAATTGTCCAAGATGCCCATGCAGAATCACCAGTACAGTCTTCCCACGCAAGCAAGAGGTTAAAAATTGAAGCCCATCATGCACCTAATAAAGGAAAAGTCGTTGCTTCCCCCTCCTCTCCATCAAATGACTCTGCCAAATCCATTTCATCCCACATGCATTTGAGAGATGATTGCTCTCATGTTATCAGTGAGATTAGGCTTAAAGGCTCCATACAGCCTAAGGAAAATTCAGAGAAATCAAAGGGAGATAGCAGAAACAAGGGGAAAATTGCCTCCCAGAGTGGAAAATATGGTTTTTAAGTGTTTTTATTTATTGATTGTTGAGAACAGTTGACTTCTAAATTTTTTGGACAGCACACTATTTTTTGGATATGTGGATATTATATTGGATATAGTTTCAATTATCATTGATATAAACTGTTAAATTATGAGACTGATGATGGGAGCCACAAGGAGGGATGTGTTTTATTGATTAACTAGTTGTGTTTATGCTTGTTAAAGAAACTAAAGGGAGTCACAAGGGGTCCCACCTACTAGTTATTATTTATTAAAGACCCTTATTATTATTTTATTAATTTTCCCCCTTAACTAAAAAGTTGGTTGAGTTTTAGTTAACTTAACTAAAGAGGTAGTTTAACTACTTCAACTAATTATGATTGCTTAAAGGAAAAAAGAGAAGGAGGAACAAAGGAGGATAGAAGGAGAAATAATACTAAGGTCTACTCTTGATTTTTATTGAGATAATTCAGTTTTCATTCATTCTTTAATTCATTAAAAGCCTAATTCTCTTTTATGATAGCAGGGTCATATTGTAGACAACAAGATTCAAGGCTGAATTACATCATTCAGACACTTGTTTTTTAGAGGTGTTGATCTATCTTTGATAGTCTGTGTAGACTTGTATGTTTGTGAATTAAATTTCACGACTGATAAAGGGTATTGTGCATGGTCGAGTGGGCAACAATCTGTGGCAAGTTGATCTAGCTTTTAAAGTTCATTTTTTTTCTTTCTGTGAGAAGTCCTTTTGTATGGTTTTCATTGGGGACATCTAAGTTTTACTTTGGTCCAAACTTCCTGAGGGAAGTTTGTAAAGAGAACGATTCTTTTGATAAATTGGAATGCAATAAACGATTGCTTTATGTCTCATCTTTGTTGATTATTGACTTGGTATTTTTTACTTATGTCTCTAAATTTATTTTTGCATCTGTTATATTCAGAAAATTACATAAATATTGAATTTTCCAACAATATTTAATCATAAGAAAATTATCCTAAGCCCTTGTAACCAATACTTGTGGACTAAAAAACATTTTTTTATGGTTATAAACCTAGGGTGATATTCTCGTCTATCTTGATTTAGGCAAGTAAGATATGAAAATGCTTGAGTAATATCATTTCATATATTTTCCTCAACATAGTACATGCCATGCCATTTCTGATGGTATGTGGAATGTCACATAACTCCTCACGGTTAAAGAGTTATGGCCATGTGAAGTTGGAGAAAGGTTTGGGTAATGGACCCAAGTTTGTTTGATGGATAATGGTATGACTTTTTATATATTTGCAGGTAATAATATTCTATATGGATAGTACATGTCATTCCATTTCCAGTGGTATGTGGAACGCCACATAACTCTTCATGGTTAGAGAGTTATGGCCATGTGAAGTTGGAGAACCCACATGAGTCATCTAGAAGCCCCAAAAGGTCAAAGTAATCAAAGTGGTTTAAGAGATTTTAGAAGGTAAATAATAAAGTGAAGTGATGAGTATACTATAAGTCAAAGTGAATACAAAAGAAGTTACTTAAATAATAAATTTAATGGAGAAATTACTAAGTTGACAAGTGGTTAGAAGTGGGTTAACCCTAAAATAAGGAAAGTGGGTTAAGATGGTTAAAAGGTAACCCCTGAGGAAGCTACATGAAAGTATAAATAAGAGGTCAGACTCTCTCATTTTAATCACACTTGAGAATATTTAATATCTACAGGTGACTGAGGTAACCAGAGGACATCTAAGTCGAATTTCAGAGGGAAGGTGAAGTAAAGAAGGCCGAACTTCAAGGGAGGATAAATTCTTTTGATGATTCTTTCTAAGGTATGTTATTTATAGGTTATCTCACCATTTTTGCAATAAAAAAAATTATGGAATGCTTCAGACTGTGAAATTGGGAGGCAATTGAGAAAACATATCCAAGTAGTTGTGATACAAATTTCATCTTGTGGGTCGTTTTATTGTTGGATTTACATGTCGTGGAAAATAGGGTTTGTGGCTAGTCTTGAAACTAGTCTAAAACAAGTGTTTCGGATAAAAACATCATAACGTCTTCATAACAGATCCAAATTCGGTAAGAAAATATCTATTGGTTATAGTATAGTCTGTAGTATTTTGTTTACAATTTTTAGATCCATACAACAAATATTCCGTGCGGGGCACGCTCTACAAGTTCGCTCTCTAGAATAAGCCAGAATTCAACAAGGTATGTCATTTTTGCTATAACTCCTTCTCTGAGAGGTTCCAAGTAGTGAAGTCTATAGGAATTGCATAAAAGACACTAAAGAACATTGTGTACCATTCTTAGATATTTATTCATTACGGGTACATAGTTATGATTATTTCAAGTTAGGGTTGTTGACTAATCCAAAATTAGTCATGTGAGACTAAAGTAAAGTTTGATGAAAATGCTAGTCTCTTGTTGTTAAAGTTTAGGAAGGTTTGCATGTATGTGATCTTATACAATGGGTCTATTACAGAGTTACAAATCATATTTGGATGATGAAATTGATGTTGGATTTTGGTTGAGGTACATGTTGGGTAATGGTTGAGACAAGTAGTTGATGAGTTAGCACATACATGAGGTGTATAGTTGATGATGTTGGTACATATTGATGAGTAGTTGATATATGATTGGTACATACTTGGTACATGGTTGGAGGCACTTGTTAGTAATATTGTTGACACGTGGTTTATGGAAGATGTAGCATACTTGTATTGGTATATTATTAGAAACACATATTGATCTTGGTGATGCTTATGAGTTGTTGTGTTATGCTTGGTTGATGCACATATTTGAGAGTTTTCTTGGTGATTGATCTTGGTGAGTAGATATGATTTGGTTGATAATATTGATGAGACAGATTGTTGTGATAGGTTGTTTGGACAGGTTGTTGTGACATGTTATTTGTATAGGTTTGGTGCATGGTTGATTCACTTGTTCATGGTACATGTTGAGGTATAGGTTGGTGCATGGTTGATGCACTTGTTTATTGTACAGGTTAATTACAGTTTGTTTGGTATAGGTTTGTGCATGGTTGATGCAATTTTTTATGGTATGGGTTGATTATAGGTTGAGGTACAAGTTGATGCATGGTTCAAGTTATTGGTACAGGTTGTTTGGTGCAATTTTATTGGTACATGTTTACAATAGTATATCTCCCAGTGATAGTATGACAGTGGTTCCATCATTCTACTTCTATGTTAGGGTGATTGGACGGGTCAAGGACATGTGGTTGTAGACACCTTATGATTTTAACCAGAGAATATAGGGGGTTGTAGCCTCCTTCTGGTTGTATCCATAGAATTGGGGATTTGGAGCTTCCCTCAAGTTGTAACTTGAGAAATTAGGGAGTTGGATCCTCCTTCCAATTGCAGCTGGAAAACAAAGGAATTTGGTGTTTCCAATGAATGTTATTCTTAAAGACATATAAGAAAAAGCATTATGTGGTTTTCTCCCTCTTTGGGTTTCCAGGTAAAAACATTGGTGTACTGTGTATGTGTATGATTTCCCACTTGTTCATTGTTTATTTACTCTGCAACTATTGGACGATAATTCTACATTGATATAACACTTGCATATTGTGGTTAAAAAGGATTGAATTTCTCTATTACTGATTCACCCCCCCTCTTAGTAATCCAACAAGATTGTGACACTTTAGGTGTCAAAAAAACATATTCATATTTAAAATTGATTGAGTTAGACTCAGAAGGAACCAAAGGAGAGGTTCAAGACCCAAAATTACTATTAAATTCTATTTTTATGACAAAAGAGCAATTTGAAGAACACTTATATATATTGAAAGGTGTATTAGTATAAAGGTTTAATAGTTTGACCGTGTACATAGAGAAAGAAGTAGAAACTTGGTTAGTGAGTTATATTAATAAAAATAAAGATATTGAAGATAGTTTACACAAACTTTGATTGATTTTAGAGAATTGGAAGGTACATTGTTTGATATTAGAGTAAGACATGAGATAATTATCACACCTATGAGGGAATACATTCAAAATTGGTTAAATCAAGATTTAATCAAAATAACTAAAGAAGATCAAGTAGAAGCGGTTGGTACTGGCCATGTAACTGCAACAAAGGAGAATACAAAACAAAACTTGGCAAGCAACTATAAGGTGGAGAGATCCATCACATAGTGTAAACTGATCAAATCCTTCTCTATTATTTTCCTCTTCTCATTGAGGAATCATCCAGTTGTCTCTTATCTTTCCTGAGAAAAACATAACTGATTTCTAATCGCTTCTATTTGTCTTCTTTTCAAGTTCATCCCCATTCAACTCGTTCATTTTATGATCCAAGGGAGTCCAATTCCATTCCATTATAAATGAATGCATTTTTATTTTCAGACTATTATTATTTTTTAAAATCACAGAGAACTATTTTGGGGTTTAAATTTAATGATATCTTGAACTTTGAGTTTTGAGAATAAGGTATTTAAAGTTTTCCTATCATATTCTTTCTTGTTTTGAATGAAAAAAATATTTTAAAGTTTTCTCCATTGTAGGCCTTTATATTCATTTCCCATGAATGTGATTGAAATTATGATATTGTGATGGATGTGAGAATCATATTACCTTTCTTGTAATTGTTATTTATTTCTGTATAATATTTCTACATATATTATATTTAAATATGTGGAAATTCCTGGTCCTCTTCTCAGGAATTCCTTTGTAAATGTATGTTATTTTTCAATCTATAATATTTTACATTTTCATTGAGTGATAAATATTTTGGGTTTGTTTTCTAGAATCCTCCCCAATCCAAGAGTATCAAGATATATCTTTCAGATCATACAAAGGAGTACCACCTCTATAAAAACACATGGGGAGATTTATCCTCGTGAGGTTGCTATTTGGATCTTAACCAATATAAACATTAATACTTCCCCACCCCTTTCATCTATAAAGTAATCAATGTAGTCATCAGGCATAAATCCCTATCATTTATGGATGGATTTTCCGACTACAACCAAATACAAATTGTTCATGCAAATTTGTACAAAACTATTGGTTGTGGAGCTTGATTATCTTCCTTATTCATATGCAGGTATGCCTAGACCCATCCTTCCGTGGGTTCAGGGGCATGGGGGCCAATGGGCCCCCAAGGAAAATTTTCGGAAAAATTCCTTGTAAAATATTGTAATTTTGTAGTTAATCTAGACCATTCATTATAAGGTTGCAGATCTTACGGTAGAAGTTATGTTAGGGTTTTCGCCCCCAAAAAAAGGCAACCATTTGTTTGTACGAGGGAATTGTATTGCGGTTGTGTATGTGAGTGAATATTGTATTCTAAGAGAGGATATCGTGAGATAAAGAAGAGGAAATTGCAGTGGATGTGATTTAGGTTGTATCCCTTCATTTGTTGCATATAATAAAGGAAGGACCTAGAAATTTCTCTGGTGCATGTATCCCACACTGGGTGAACCACGGATACCTATGTCTTTATTGTATTGTGTATATTCTATGTTTTATTTCCACATTTATTTTATTTATTTCTCCATGATCCTAATTGTCTAACACAAACTTCATTCACCACAGATTAGGGAACCTTCTCATATTGCATCAATCCCTTCGGCCTAAAAAATGTGAGAGCCATGTTCAAATAGGAAATGACCTATTTATTTCATGACCTTTTCCACCTCATTCTTTCATACTTATATGATCTCACAACTCACTCCAATAAATGATCTGAACACCTTGTGGATCTATGTATCATGTTTGAAAGATGTTGTCAATACAACATTCGTTTAAACCCCCTTAAGTGTGTTTTATATGACATCATTGAGAGATTACTCAAATTCATAGTATCCCAACAAGGGATCACGGTGTACCCCCTTAATCTCTAGGCCATCAGTGAAATTCCCCCTCTAAAAACCTTGTGCCAACTACAAAGCCTTCATGGAAAAGATAACTTCTTATGTCACTTTTCTCTTGATTATGTGACTTTCTCCCACAACTTATTACGCTTGTTATGCAAATACATCCCATTCAAATGGTATCAACAAGATCAACAAGATTTCAAGGCATTGAAAGAAAAACTTTCCAAAGCCCCTTTCATAAGCCCCCTAGGACTTTGAAAAATACTATACCCTATACCTTGGCTCCTCAAAGGTATCATTTCCAAGATACCTTGTCCAACAACATGAAGATGGGTGTGAACATGTTATATACTACACTAGTAAGAACCTATCAAGGTTGCCTCTAAACTACAACCATGAGGAGAAATTATCTTTATCCATGGTTCTCATAGTTCAAAAGTTATGTCACTACATTTTTCTTCAAACCACCAAGTTGTTTCCAAATTCCAACCCCATGCACGACTTACTCAATCAATTCCATATTAATGGGAAATTCACCAAATGGATCATAATTATTCAAGAATTTGATTTGGATTTCACTACTCCCAAGGGTAAGAAAGCAATTGTTCTCAAAAAATTCATTACCGATTTTCCATCAAACACAAAATACACAGTGGTGAATGAGAATTCCATTAATGAGCATTTTCTCATCATTTCATTAGACAACATATGGTATGGGCACATCCTCATACACCTGCGCACCCAAAATTTTGGCCCCCATCTCTCTCGATATGATCAACGACATATATTCCACTGATCCCCATTATATGTCCTCATCGTAGATGTTCTATATTAGCAAGGAGTGGATACCATAATCCTCCATTGTCTCACCCTCATGGAGGTAGATCGAGTCCTAAAAAAATTCCATGGTGGGACCTGTGGTGGACATCTCTCTCGGATGTCCACTGCCTAAAAAAATATGTGGGATGGTTACTTTGGCCTACCCTATTTCATGATTGTATCCATGCAATCAAACGGTGTACTAAGTTCCAAACATACACACATAAAGAAAAATCCCCATGGAGTCCTTTACAACCCATCATCATAGTTATCCCCTTCTTCAAATGGGGTATAGACTTCACACATGGAAAACATTTTGAGAATGAAGTATTTGTAGAATTATCTTCACACCTAGGCTTCACTGATGAGATTTATTCACCATATTACCACTAGTCCAAGTCCTCAAAACCATGTTGCAATGAAAAATTAACAAACAACAAACCAATTGGCATCACACTCTCTTCTCAGCCTTATAAGAATACCGAATGGAAGTCAAAACTGCCACATGTTTCACCCCCTCCCACCTCATTCACAGGGTAGAATTTTTCTTACCCATCAAGTGAGAAATCCCAACACTCCCCACAAGGGTTGAACTACTCGTAGACATTACTCCCCTCAATAAATTCCTCATTTTCTTATAAAATTTTGATGAAGATCGATAATCCTCACTGAAAAACAATGAGGCTTCCAAAAAAAAATCAAAAGACACTTTCAATCACCAATTCAACCTTCATTACTTTAATGAGGGAGACCTAGTCCTAGCCTATGATATTTCCCACAATACTCTAGGCCATGGAAATATTTAATCTCTTTGGCATGGCCCTTTCATGTTAAACACTACCTGAAAAATGGACAATAAACCCTTTCTCGCCCTAAAGGAACCCTCCTCAAATACCCCATCAATGGGTTATACTTAATGAGATTTTACCCATAAAGTAGCCACCCTACGATGAACCATATTTGTGTGTATATCTTTTTCATTTTTTGTATAAATCTATATAGTTTTTTTTTTTAAATCACAACACATCACTATCTTTCACATTTCTGATTATTGATACTTGATTGTTTTATCAGATGAATCGTTCGTTGGCATATTACATAGGTTTCTCTGATAGTTCTAGTCAATGGACTCAGAATCTCACTTCAACATCTTGGAACATTTATATTCCTACACATACACTACTCCAATCCAATAGTGTCTATCCAGGACTAGAAACAAATAACCAAGTAGAGTATGCTACCATGATCAACATCCTGGATGATGTTTTTCACTTTCACATTCATCACCTCAGCATATTCTTTGATTCCTAGCTTGTCATCTTGCAGCTAAAAATTGTATTATCATATACAAAACCATTGCTTGTTTAGGAAAAACCTACAAGTCAAAATTATACTAAGGAATTTTGAACACATTGCATTCACACATATTCCTAGAAGTGAAAATCAAGCTACATATCACATTACAAATGAAATTTTAGACCGGCACTTGTCGAATTAGTCAAGACATTGTTTATATTGGTTTTATCTGTCTATCCAAATATATGCTTTTACCATCATATACATATAAATGTAGGCTAATCCCATAGATGTCACAATCCACCTATGATTGACCAATATCAAGAAAACCCTTGGCTAGAGCCTCTCCTCTAGTTGACGATCTTGCTCCCATATGTGCCACCCCGCCAATGGGAGGTCTCATCCATCCTGTCAACTTGGCCCCTTCCATTGTGACCTATCAAACTTATGGGAACCAATCATTATCAAGACCTATGTGAAGCTCCAAAATCTCCTCATATTGTACCTCAATCCATCATTGTTGGTCTCTAGTTTTGATCATGTTTTTGCCTATATTATATTCCAAAGACCTCCATCTCTATACCCAGTACCACCCCTTTTGGCCTTGTTTTGACATAATTGACATCTCCCTACCACTCAATGGGGCTACTTAAGGTATCTTTACGTTTCAAGCTATTTTTATGCATTTTGAT
>JASDQU011378375.1:13068-29360 GCA_032191745.1 Picea mariana | reverse complement strand
AAAGTTCCATTTTTGAATTATAATGTATCCCTCATAATATAAAGCTCACTTTATAAGCAATGATTTGGGCATTAGGAGACTTTGTGCTAATGGATAAGATGCAGAGTTTGAAGTTTGAAGTTGAAAAGTTCAGTGGTAAAAGAAAATTTGAGCGCTGGAAGCTTAAGATGTGGGATTTACTGGTGCAACAAGGGTTGAAAAAAGCATTGGCAGGCAAGTCAAAGAAACTAACATCCATGACGAATGAGGAATGGGAAGATCTCGACGCAAAATCTCTTAGTACCATTCGTTTATGTCTAGCGGATGATGTTCTATTTAAAATCGTAGGAGAGGATACAACATAAGGCTTATCGAGCAAGTTGGAAAGTCTATATATGACAAAGTCCTTGATGAGCATAATCTACTTGAAGAGACAGTTTTACAGTTTGCGGATGAAATAAGGTACAATTTTTTCTGACCATTCAAATACCTTCAATACCCTTATAGTTCAATTGGCTAGTATGGAAATTAAATTCGAATATGAAGATAAGGTAATTACACTATTGTGTTTGTTTTCTGAGTCTTGGGATAATCTAGTCACCTCTATTAGCTTTATCTCAATAGATGTTTTAGATTATGACTCTGTTGTGGGAGCTTTGTTGGCCGAGGAGATGAGGAGAAAATCTAGTCAAGAAACCTCAACTTTAGAGGCGATGTTGGTCAGAGGCTGAAATAAAGAGAAGAATTAGAGAATTTTTTCTCGATCTAAGTCAAGACATGGAAAGGGTAAAGAAAAATGTTGGTACTATAGAAAAACAAGACATATCAAGAAAGATTGTTGGAAGAGAAAGGAATCAGAGGAAAACTCTACGAAGGAAGTAAATTTTGTTGTAACAAATTCAGGTATGATTGATCAAGTTTTATCCATTTGTAGTAATTCACAATATCAAGAAGAATAGAAGTTAGATTCAGGTGCCTCCCACCACATGTTCTCACATAGAAACTAGTTCATTTCTTACCAATCTGTTGATGAGGGTGTAGTGTTTATCGGAAATGGTATTCCTTGTAAAACTGTTGGGGTTGGCAGTATTAGAATCAGGATGTTTGATGGTATTGTTAGGGAAGTAACGGATGTTAGATATGTACCTGAGCTTAAATAAAATCTGATTTCATTAGGAGTGTTGGATTCTTGTGGATATAAGTATGCAGGTCAAGGTGGAGCACTCACATTGTCGAAAGGTAGTTTAGTAGTGATGAAGGCAACAAAGATTGATAACCTTTATAAGCTGGAAGGGAGTACTAAAATGGGATCTGAGGTGATAGATGTATCTTCTTGTTTATGGAAGAAGAATAAAGGTCATAGGAGCAAGAAAGAATTTCAAGTACTGGTAAATGGTAAATCATTTCCAAACTTAAAATCTTTGTTTCTGAATTCCTGCTTGTGTTATCTCTCTGCAAGTTATGATGGTGGTATAAAGGGATGTTGTGTGTGGGATCCTAATTCTCACAAGGTCATCATTGAAAGGAGGTATAGTATGTATGGAAAAACCAAAAGGGTTGATTCAATATCACAATGGTAAATTTGTTTGCATGCTAGATAATTCATTGTATGGCCTATTGTTACCTAGACAAATATACAAGAGGTTTGAATCCTTCATAGTGACTCATAATTTGTAGAAGGTTAGTAATGAATATATAGTTTATAGTACATTCAAAATCTTGATGTTATTTGTTGATTATATGCTCGATGCAAGCTGAATCATGGATAAAATTAGTAAGAAAATGACTCAGGTGGATAGGACAATTCATATGAGGGATCAAGGAGCAACAAAAAAAATTATGGGCATGGAAGTACACATAGATGGTAATGGTAAGTTGTGTTTGGAGTTCAGTATGAACATTGTAAAACCAATTTTTATCCCTCTTGCTTTCCATTATAATTTTTCTTCAAGCATAGGTTATGTCTATAAAGAAGAAAATGTTATGTCTCGTGTAAGTTCAGTAGGAGGTATGTTGTATGTGATGAAATGGTTAAGACCAGATGTTTCACATTCTAATGATGTTGTCAGATATGTGACAGATTCAAGTGTTGCAATGAAATGGGTGCTTTAGCGTTTGAGAAGAACAAATGTCACCTATAATGGTTACACTGAGATATTCTGTGATAGTTGTAATGTATATTTTACAGATGTTTTGGATAGAAGGAGATCTATCACTAAATATGTCTCACAACACAATTTTGGAAGACATATTGGAGGTGGAGTGACCCCTCATGAAATCCAAACTTGTGCAAGCCACACATGCGAGATCATGAACCTGGTTTCATTAGAGAAGTTGCAGTGGTGCTTGGCTTCTCTTGGCTTGTAGAAAAGGTGATGAACAAAAGGAAGGAGAAAGGTATTAGGTTAATTGTTGTCAGGGTGTAGATTATTGGGATTTGGTGCCAACGAATTCCTACAAGGATGGATTTGGATCCTATTATTCTACCTTGGTTGTAACTAAAATAGACCAAGTTAGAATATGGATAAGAGTGCATTTAATAATCAGTGTCTTGTGTAAATGTATATAAATTCATGTAATCCCGTAGAGGCATATACGATAGAGTGAGATGAATGAGAGAACTTGAAAGTCTGGTGTAATCTCCATGATCTGAATAATAAGACAACCGATGCCTATGCTTGGTGGACGTAGCCCAATGTTTCGCTGAACCACGTGAAATCCATGTGTTTCTTATCCGTGTGATTGTTAATTATCATATGTGAATTTTGTTTTCCACATTTGCAATTCTAACAAAACTCAACAACTATATCCATGTTCCTATAACTTTATGATGAAGGATAATTTCCTTTGCATGCCAAATCCAGAGTTTGAATATCGAAAAATTAGATTACCTCATTACAGATAATGTCTAGTGTACTCTAATATTGTTGGGCCTAAATTAACTTTTAACAAAGAACTTCCTTAAATAATTAAATATTAAAGAAATGATTGTTTTAATAACTCTATGATGAACGATATTTCCCAAATATGTTTTAACAAAGAACTCCTTTAAATAATTAAATATTAAAGAAAATAATTGTTTTAATAACTCTATGATGAATGGAATTTCCCAAATATGTTTTGAAAACATAGCATCCCCATGCTTGATGTTTGATTATATATGTAATGAAGGCCTCTTGTAATACATGAAAAAAAAACATAACGGAAAACAACTTGACTTTGATTGAACTCTCACATCATGCCAAGGATTGTTTTATGCATAACGTAAACCCTAATATATATGTATCCTCGTTTCCCGCATGGCTACTTTCTTTGGTGTATTTTCTTGTTGAAGAAAACCTAATTATATCAACCCTAATATATATGTATCCTCCTTTCCTACATGGCTACTTTCTTTGGTGTATTTTCTTGTTAAAGAAACCCTAATTATATTACTATAGGGAAAAAAATAAAAAATGGGATGAAATAGTAGGAAGACCAAGATTAACAAGGAGGAAGGTCCGAGGGGGAGGCAGAAGAGATTGAAGGGGACCTTTTCCATTTTTTATCACCCACGCCATTTTCAGTCCCCACAATGTATGAACTTCCAAATGACAGTGCATGAACCATACCCCTACATATAAAATAAAAAACATTAATATAATCATTAGAACAACATAAATATAATCATTAGAACAACATAAATATAATCATGAGAACTAGATTAATATTATTGAATATACTGATTTGAATTTGAATTAAGATGTAGTGCAAAGTTGAATATGAAATGAGATTATATATCTAATACGTGGATTGTCCGCGCAAAACCTGATAGCTGCCCAACCTCCTTTGGGGACTCCTACAGTGTTTCTCTCAACAAGTTCAATGAGATTAAAGTTTGGTGCATCAGTTGATTCATTGTAGTTTCCAATACCTTGGCCTACCATGAAGAAATTGAAACCATGGAGATGGATGTTAAATATATATGTAACCTCAACAGTATGTGGCTGTACACTGCCAACTGTCATGGCTAGCTGTATGCGTTAGTTAGGATCTCTTTTTTTGTTTCTTGATTTGCTCGAGCCTATTTAGCTCAGCTATATACTCAATACTAAATGCTCTGCTCATTTTCTATTTTTTCTAATTTCGTCTTCTCTGTATTATCTTCTTTTCTTCTTATTTTATCATGGTATAGAGCTTAGGACATAAGCCTCTTCACAGTTTCTGGAGAGCATCTCGATCATAAGAAAAAGAGTGCAGAGCCTACATTGTCTTACAGACGAGAACACGAGACACAAGATTCTTCATAAAGCTTGGAGAGCAGGTTGCAATCCGAAATACGCTCAAAAGATCATTGAAGACAACAAGCACGAGAAAGAAGAACTGCAGAAAGAAGAGAACAATTAAATACTACATGAGCATTTAAGGAATTCGTGAAAGATTCATGAAATTATTTCTTAAGAAGAAAGTTTGAAAAAACAACAAAGGAGAAGCAAGATCAGTTGTAACATTGGATCTGTGAATAGATCTGAGCCTTTAATCAAGCTCAAAATGGACGACAAGCCAGCAGGAAAGAAGATTTTTTTCTTAGTCATAAGATCTGAGTGTGAGCAAGATTAGTCGTCAGATAAAGCAAAGATTAAGCCATGACTGTCAGATCTCATCAAAGAGAGATCGACGCTGAGGAGGCATTGTGAGGATCAGAGAGGAAATTAAATCATGAGAAATTTGCGAGTCCGAAATCACTCAAGATCATTGATCTTGTCAGATCAACAGATCAACGATGGATATTGATCCCACTACAGACAACCATCTTCGCTTTGTGGAGATTAACAAAGAGATTAAAGAGTGAGCGAGTTGAGTCTCCGCAATCACTCGTGGTCGTTGATATTCAAGAAAGTGACATGCATCTGGCAATCTTGTACTCTGGGAGGAAGCCAACAGAGGATGAGGAGTAAATATATCCCGAACCTCCAAAGAGCCGAAGTAGATATAGACCGTCGATCTAAGTGGACACGTGGCAGGAGATCCTGCACTTCAACAATAATCACTTCAGAAGAAAGAAGGATACGAGAAGTCAGAACTCCTGAAGGCCCGAAGCCTGGAGTTCATCTAGACTATCCATCAATAAGGACACATGGCACCAGATCCCTCACTTCACAGACTTATCACTCTGGAAGGTCTTGCGGAGTGAGAGCTACCCAAAGTCCCGAAGTAAATATGAGCCCTTGAAGGTTGTGGACACACGTCGACAGATCTGTTACTTCGAAATATTAACACTTTGTAGGTTTGAAGTGTTGTGCACCTTGGAACACCTGAAGCCCAAAGTCCCGAAGTATTTGTGGACTATTGATCTCAAATCATTGAGTATCATTGATCCTTGCTACATGCTAGAAAGGAATATCACCCGAAGCCCCAAACTAACTGATGATTGTTGAACTCAACTCAACGAGGACCTTCGATCTTTAGAATAAGACCATTATTCGGCCATTTGGCTATTCGGAAAAATTGAGACCTTCAACATCGAAACGCCTGAAGCCTCAAGACCTAGAGCACCTGGTTCTCACCCCACGGTCACATGAGAAGATAAACTTCATTTTTTTTTACTCTCGAGTAAACTCAAAAAGCCCAATTCCTCCATTAGAGGGGCTACAGTTGCCAAAGTAGTGGTCATCCCCATGTTTTTTGGCTCGAAGTCACATAGAGGATTTCACGGACTTGGTTTCGGCAAAGGAAACAAGTAAGCACACAAAACTCTAACAATTTTTTTTGTTAAATATTTTTTAAGATGGCCACCTCTAGAAATTTAGGACCAACTGAAGGACTGATTCTTCTTGCAAAGAACTATGAGTTTTGGTCTCTTAGAATGAGATCCTTCTTGCAAGCAAAAGAGTGCTAGGATCTAGTGGATCTTGGATATGTGGAACCAGATCCAGCAGACCTTGCTGCCATGACCAACCAACAAAGAACTGCTCAGGCAACACAAAGGGACAGAGAGACTAAGGAAAATTTTTGGATTCAAAACTCAGTGGATGAATCATTTTTCTCAAAAATCACAGGCGATGTTACTTCAAAACAGGCCTAGGACATTCTTAAATCAACCTAATGAGGAAATTATAGGGTCAAAACAGTCAAACTGCCGACCTTGAGGACACATTTTGAGACTTTAAAAATGACAGAATCTGAAAACATTGATCATTTTATGACCATAGTCATGGAAATCGTAAACCATATCAGACTGATTGGTGAAGTCGTCCCTAATCAACGAATTGTTTAGAAAGTCCACAGAAGTTTACCAAAGAAATTCAAAATGGTTGTTACAGCTATGGTTGTTACATCTATCCTTGAATCCAAGGATCTGTCAAATTTTTCAACGAATGAATTAATGGGCTGTCTATTGACACATGAGACTAGACTACATCTCAAAGATGAGTCAACAAAAAATTCTCTCAAGGCTTAATTTTCCTTCAGTAGAGGGAGCGGCAGAGGAAGAGGAAGAGGTCACCGAGAAAGAGGGAGAAGTCCATGTAACCATCACTCAAGTGAAGGTCACAGACAACATAACTAGAATCAAAATTTCCAAGGTCACAAACAACAAAACCAGAATTAGAAATTCCAGCCTCAAAGAGGCAGAGGGAGAATCTCAAATGACAAATCAAGCATACAATTCTATTACTGTAAGAATTTTGGGCACTATGAATCTGAATGCCGGAATAAGAAAGCAGATCGGATCTTAGGAAGGGCACATGTCTCAAATCATGAAGGAGACACCTCAGATGCTATGTTTCTCTCATGCCACAAGACTGAAAAACAACATAACGATCTATGGTTTCTAGACAGTGGTTGCAAAAATCACATAAAATGTAACAAATATTTACTCTCATGTATTGATTCTTCAATTTCATCTGATATTACACTTGGAAATGATTCTTTAGTCAAAGTTCAAGGAAAAGGAATTGTCCCTATTCTAAATAAACAAAATGTAAATAAAGACATACACAATGTCTATCATGTTCCAGATTTGACACATAATCTGTTAAGTGTAGGAAAACTAATTGAACATGGCTATAAGGTAATTTTTGAAGGAGCATCATGTAGGATATATGGAAAAACCCCCAGAAGAAAATTGATTTCTGAAATCCACATGACTAGGAATAGAATGTTTCCCCTGACCGTCAGAATTGAAAATCTGATCCAATGATATGCACAAAGTGCATTCACTCCCAATGAAACTATGGTTTAGCATACAATATTTGGACATATACCCTTTTAGAGTCTAAGTATTCTACATAAGCACTCCATGGTCAAAGGTTTACCTGTCTTCAAAGAGAAAAATCCCCCATGTGAGTTTTGCATTCCTGAAAAACATAAGAGAAATAGTTTTCCACAATCCTCCACTCAAGCCAAACAACACTTAGAGTTGGTTCACACTGACCTATGTGGACCAATGAAAACATAGTCAATAGGTGGTAGCATTTATTTTCTAACTTTTATTCATGACTTTAGTAGGAAAAATTGGATCTAATTTCTCAGACACAAGTCTGAAACTTTTGCAAAGTTCAAAGAATTCAAAGCTAAAGCTGAAAAACAAAGTGCCAAATATGTAAAATCTCTCAGGTAATATGGAGGAGGATAATACAGCTCCAAATAATTTGCAAATTTCTACAAATCACAAGGAATCATCATGCAAAATACAACTAGGTAGACTCCATAAAAAAATGGATTGGCTGAAAGGAAAAATCAGACAATAATGAACATGGCAAGGAGCCTTCTCAAAGAGAAATGTCTATAAAATACATTTTGGGCTGAAGTAGTAGCATGCTCAGCTTATCTCCTGAATAGATATCCAACCACCAGTCTCAATATGAAGGTCCCTCAAGAAGCATGGAGTGGGACAAAGATAAATGTTGCTCATCTCAGGACATTTGGATGCATAACATATGCTCACATACCTTCCAAATTAAGGAAGAAACTGGATGATAGAAGTGAGAAATGCATCTTTACTGGGTACAATGAAACATCAAAATCTTATAGGCTCTACAATCCAATCTCAAAGAAACAGATTCTCAGCAGAAAGGTAATGTTTTTTGAAAACCAGTTCTGGAATGAGTCTGAAAATCAGCCAATGGACAGTCAAGATCTATTGTTGTCACATCCTGAAGACATGGAGAATTCAGGACAACAAACAAATCAACCTTCTCTTCCAAGGCTATAGGTACGAGGACAATCTGAAAGTTCTCAGGATAACTCAACTTCCAACAGAAACTCTTCCTCTGAACTTCCAAATAAAAGAACTCAAAGTTTGAGAGAAATCCATCAGCAGTTGGATGACATTGATCAACACAATCTTTTTGCATTAATGTCATGTCAACCGACATCTTTTAAAGAGGCAGCTAAGGAGCCACATTGGGTTCGAGCCATGAACCAAGAGATTGACTCCATTAAGAAGAACAAGAAATGGGATCTTGTTGATCTTCCCAGACACAAGAAAAGTATTGGTGTCAAGCGGGTTTACAAAACTAAACTAAATGAAAAGGGACATATTGAAAAACACAAGGCAACACTTGTTGCCAAAGTATTCTCACAACAACCAGGTATTGATTATGGTGAAAATTTTTCTCCAGTAGAAAGGTTGGACACTATAAGGACTCTCTTAGCCATAGCAGCTCAACACACAGGGAAACTATACCAGATGGTTGTGAAGTCAGCCTTCCTAAATGGTGTATTAAAAGAAGAGGTTTATGTGGATCAACCACCTGTATTTGAAGTCAGAGAGAAGCCAACCAAAGTGTATCGGTTGAAGAAATCCTTGTATGGTTTAAAGAAATCTCCAAGAGTGTGGTACAATAGAATTAATACTTACGTGATCAAGAGTGGTTTTAGCAGAAGCCAAAATGACCCAACTCTTTAAACCAAAACCGATCAACACAGTAAAATTACGATTGTATGTTTATATGTTGATGACATGATATATACCAGACATCTTGAGTTAAACAGTTTTAAACATGTCATGCAATCTGAGTTTGAGATGAAAGATCTTGGCATCATGAAATATTTCTTGGGGATTGAGGTTGACAAATCAACCAAAGGCATTTTTGTCTGATCAAAAGTATGCAACAGACGTCATCAAAATATTCTACATGGAAGACTGCAATCCAGTAGAAACTCTTATACCCCTAGGCACAAAATTGATCAAGAAATATGAAGGCTCTACAATGGACCCTACCCTATACAAAATTTTAGTAGGTAGTTTGTTGTACCTTACAGAAACTAGGCCTTATATTATGTATGCAACCAACCTTGTTTCCAGGTTCATGGAATCCCTCAAAGATTCTCACTGGAAGATGGAAAAAAGGATTCTGAGATATGTTGTAGGCACTCTCAATTTTGGATTATAGTACACTCAGTCTGATGATAATCATCTCTCTGGTTACACGGCCAATGATTTTGCAGGAAGCCTAGATGATAGGAAAAACAATTCAGGACATGTTTTTCACCTGGGCATGAACCTGATTTCATGGGAATCGAAGAAGCAACCCATTGTATCAATATCTTTTGTAGAGGCAAAGTATGTCACTGCTACCTTAGCTTCCTGTCAAGTGGTGCGGCTGAGAATAATATTGAATGATATGTCACATACAAAAAATGAGCCAACTCCTATCTTCTGTGACAACACCTCAACAATTTCTCTATCCAAAAATCATGTGTTTCACAAGAAAAACAAGCATATTGACACTCGTTTTCACTTCATATGAGAGTTAGTCAATAATGGTGACATAGAACTTCAATTTTGTGGCTCTCGAGATCAGCTCGTAGATATTTTTACAAAGCCACTAGGAAAATCCGTTTTTGATTTTCAGAGACAACACTTGGGCATTATCAATGCTCCTGATGTTTGTAACTGTTGATTTTAAGAGGGAGTGTTAAATATATCTGTAACCTCCATAGTATGTGAATGTACACTGTGACTATACATTGCCAACTGTACGAGTTAGTTAGGATCTCTTATTTTGTTTCTTGATATTCTTGAGCCTATTTAGCTCATCTATATACTCAATACTAAATGCTCTGCTTATTTTCTATTTTTCCCAATTTTGTCTTCTATGTATTATCTTCTTTGCTTCTCATTTTATCAATGGACATGATGGTTGTCCATGCTGAAAATGCTGGTGTTACCCATGATTTTGTTCATATTGATGATGTATTTATGATGGTGTACTCAGGCTCCTAATGAGAACTTTCTCCTGAGAAAAGTGACATTCATCTCTTCCTAGAAAACATACTTTTGAAGAGAGTTCATAGGTTGCTTATATCCTAGGGTGCGAGAATGACCCATTCTCGCAAGATGCCTTCAGCTAGGATGCGAACTTGTCGCACTGTGCTACATAGCTAGGGTGCGAACTTGCTCTCAAGCTTGGAAAAAGATGAAGTCTCGATGGTTCTAGAAGGGAATCTTCTAGAAGAATGGGTTGGCATTCGAATGGTTATCCTTTTACTGGTTTCCCTGATATTGNATTCTTATCCAAGTAACCATCTCATCCTCTCCTATATATTGATGGGATTCTCATGGAAAAGGCTAAGCAAGATTAATTGGAGAATTGATGAAAGAATTGTGTGAAGAGCCTAGCTTGAATAGGAGCTTGGAGACTCTCGCAAGTCTATCAAGAAGAATTGGGTCTTATTCATACAAGGATCAAGCAAGTGTGTGTGTTGGAGCCAAGAGCCACCGAAAGGAAGCTTGCGACATCAAGGTGATCAGGTTGTATCGTCTACGTTCGATTAATATGATACAGTGGCATGTCCTTTTCCCATAAAGTCATTCTCACTTTATTGTGTAATTCCTTGATCATACACATAAGTTGGCGATTGAATAGATTTTGCTATCTTCACTTTGGTTGGTTTGTGTTGTCTTGGTCTTGACCTCACGAGAGCGCCAGAGTGAAGTAGGAGCAACATAGACCCTAGGAAGCGATACAAAGGTATGCTACTTGTTCCTCCCTATTAGCTAATTCAATGGACATAACTTAGGGAAAGAGTCATGTCCTGTCCTATTTTGTTCTAGATCTAGGTGGATCTAGGGAGATTAGTTAGTGTCTGCACCTACTGATTAGTCCGACAACAGCTGGTGTCTTGAAGAATGAACCAAACGACTGCATTGAAGGGAAGGAATTTCACTCTGGTCCCATTCATATCATGTGTATTATTGGGTGGAGTGCCCATGTAATTGAATGGGAATGGAGGATTGTCTGGAAAATTCATCTCATAGATTCCTTTCATCTGCTTGAAATACTGGGATTGAAGAAGAGCAGTGTTTGTAAGAACAAAAGAAATGTTGTTGACAGAGGCAGTGAATCTGGTCATGTTGGGTGCCTGGCATGTGGTATTTCCCATCCCCTTTGGACAAGGATTCAATCCCAGACCAACCATAAAAAAAAGCTTCTTGTCCACCGTCTGAGGAACCATTGCCAGAATTGTGAGTTAGCCAAGATTCTAAGTTTTCCACTAAAGATGGTTGCAAAGATTGTGTCATTGAGAGCTTGAAGTTTTGCAAAGGTTGTGTCATTGAGAGCTGGTATTTTTGCAAAGGATGTGTCATTGAGAGCTAGGAGTTTTGGCATCATAATGGTGGAGGAGTTAGTAGAGTTGAGAACATTATAACTTATAATTCCTGCAACAATGGAGTTATCAAATGTTCCACCACCTGTAACAAATGGGCGAGATGCTATGAAAAATTGTTTAACTCCGCCAACATTAACAATAGAATTAGCAGTGAATAACACATTGGTGTACTGGACGAGTGTTATAACAAGAGTGTCTGTTTGGAAAGGCTTGACATAAACTGCATCTACCTCCACCATAGTCAAATTGTGATTTGCAATGGAAAGAAAAAGCTCATCATTTAGTGCAACATTGGTGATTCGAAGAAGATATGTCTTCCCAGGAACTACACTCAAAGAAAATGTATTTGCATGGCATGGTGAGTCAATGAATTTCATCCTCATGTCTACACAATAAGTAAAATAAAAAAATTTCTTGAAATAAAATTAAATAAAATTACCATTAGTAAAGGAGAAATTGTAAAGTGGTCCAGGAAATCCGTTTATAGTGTAGGCATCAGACACATTTGGACCACCTCCTATTTGTAGAGCCTGCTGAATAACCTTCTCCATATCTGCATTCTACCAGTCTCCTAGAAAGTGAAAGGGAGCACTTAAAAGTATTAAATTCCTTTTCATCTGAGATGAGCTTTGACCATTGGTCATTTCCATAGTTACAAGATCCATATCATCCATAAGGAATTAGGATATATAAACTTACCCATAATAATGGGAACTTCTTTGTATGGATTGGGAAATGGTTAGGGAACGTGTGGTTTAGGATATAATGATGGCACCGAGTACAGTAGCTCTTAACCAAGAAATGTTTGCATTCCACCATAGAGTTCCTCTCTGTCCTATGATGGTGAAGTTATAAACTTAACTCATTCCAGTTTGAACTGGACATTGGGTGACATAACCAGGACCATCCTCCCATCCAAATCTTAGTTGTCGAATCCCATGCCTGCATTTAAAAACATACATGATCTCTAAAATCAATACATTGCAAAATCAATGTATGTAGCCTGTTCACGTATTTATAAGTGAGTAGAATTAATATAATTACCAGTGAATAGTAACGTTGTCCTTGATGTAGTTTACAAGTTTTATAGTTACCCGATCTCCCTCACGAGAAACAATTGTAGGTCCTGGATACTTTCCATTCACTGTAATCAAAGTTTTTGTGTGGAAAAGACGTGTCACGTTCTTTAGTGTCATCTGCAACGCAATGCATTTATAACTAGGTTAATATCATCAAATACCCCCAATGAACTCCAACATAGTATAAATAATTTGCAGTAAATATAGTTACGTTGAACTTGTAATGCCTAGTTGTCTGCCAATGCTTTCCTGCTGCTATATCGAGGTACTGAATGATGATCATCAAGATGACAATTAACAAGTACTTCACAGCTGGCCAGGAAGGGCAAGGGCAGAGAAACGCTTCGATTTCAACATTTTCGTCTTTCCACTGAACTTATAAACTATGAAACCTTAGCTTGAATATAGTTGAGTTTGTTGTGATCAGCTATATATATATATATATATACCAATAGTTTATCTTCAGTCTTGAAGAATATCTAGGTATTGAATAATGATTAGCAGGATGACAATTAACTGATAAAGTGTGAATCAAGAAATGCAGAGAGAAAAGAATAGAACAGAAAATAGTATATTAGAATGTATGAAGAACTGAAGAGATTACAATGCAATGGGAAATAGATGAGATAAATAGGCTCAAGAAAATCAAGAATAGAAAGTACAACTGGCCAGGACAGCTGGCAGTGTACAGTTAGACTATTTAGGTTACATTATATTTAACACTCCCTCTTAAACTCAACAATTACAAACATCAGCATTGATTATGCCTAAGTGTTGTCTCTGAAAATCAAAAACCGATTTTCCTAGTGGCTTTGTAAATATATCAACAAACTGATCTCGAGAACCACAAAATTGTAGTGCAATATCACCATTATTGACTAGCTCGTGTATGAAATGAAAACGAGTGTCAATATGTTTGCTTTTCTTGTGAAACATGTGATTTTTGGATAGAGAAATTGTTGAAGTATTGTCATAGAAAATAAGAGTTGGATCCTTTTCTGTAGGTGACATATCTTTCAATATTCTTCTCAGCCACACAGCTTGACAAGAAGCTGAGGTAGCAGTGACATACTCTGCCTCTACAGAAGATATTGAAACAATTGGTTGCTTCTTTGATGCCCATGAGATTAGGTTCGTGCCCAGTTGAAAAAAATGTCCATGTGTGATTTTCCTGTCATCTAGGATGCCTGCAAAATCACTATCTATGTAACCAGAAAGTTGATTACTATCAGATTTAGTGTACCATAAACCAAAATTGAGAGTTCCTGCAACATATCTCAAAATTCATTTTGCCATTTTCCAATGAGAATCTTTGGGGGATTCCATGAATCTGGAAACAAGGCTGGCCGCATACATAATGTCAGGCCTAGTTGCTGTAAGATACAACAAACTGCCTACTAAACTTTTGTACAGGGTAGATTCCACGGTAGGACCTTCATCATTCTTGCTCAATTTTGTGCCTAGTGGTATAGGGGTTTCTGTTGGATTCCATTCTTCCATGCGAAATATTTTGATGATTTCTGCTGCATACTTTTGCTGACAGACAAAAATGACTTTGGTTGATTGATTAACCTCAATCCCTAAAAAATATTTCATTATGCCAAGATCTGTCATCTCAAACTCAGATTGCATGGCCTGTTTAAAATTTGTTAACTCAAGATTTCCCATATAGATCATGTAATCAACATATAAACATACAATCAAAATTTTACCGTGCTGATCTGTTTTGGTATAAAGAGTTGGCTCATTTTGACTTCTGCTGAAACCACTTTTGATCAGATAAGTGTCAATTTTGCTATACCAAGCTCTTGGAGCTTGCTTTAAGCCATACAAGGCTTTCTTCANAACTGATAGACTTTGGTTGGGTGCTCTTGGACTTCAAATCCAGGTGGTTGATCGACATAAACTTCTTCTTCTAAGAAACCATTCAAGAATGCTGACTTGACATCCATCTGGTAAACTTGCCATTTGTGTTGGGCTGCTATGGCCAATAGAGTCCTTACAGTGTCTAATCTTGCTACTGGAGCAAAAGTTTCACCATAATCAGTACCTAGTTGTTGTGAGAATCCTTTGGCAACAAGTCTTGCCTTGTGTTTTTCGATCTGCCCTTTTTCATTGAGTTTAGTTTTGTAAACCCACTTGAAACCAATACTCTTCTTGTGACTTGGCAAATCAACAAGATCCCATGTCTTGTTCTTTTCAATGGAGTCAATTTCTTGGTTCATGGCTTGAACCCAATGTCGCTCCTTAGCTGCTTCCTTAAAGGATGTAGTTTGACAGGACATTAAAGAAAAAATATTATGTTGTTCAAAGTCATCCAACTGCTGATGGATTTCTCTCAAACTTCGAGTTCTCTGATTTTGTGGTTCAGAGAATGATTCTCTGCTGGAAGTTGAGTTATCCTGAGAATTTTGAGGTTGTCTTTATACCTGCAATCTTGGAAGAATAGTTTGAGGTACTTGATGTTCTGAATTTTCTGCATTTTTAGAACTTGGTAGCAATGGATTTTGACTGTCCATCTAGTGATTTTCTGAATCATTCTAGAATTGATTTTCCAGAAATCTTACATCTCTGCTGAGAATTAGTTTCTTGGTGATTGGATTGTAAAGCCTGTAAGCTTTAGATGTTTCACTATATCCAGTGAAAATACATTTCTCACTTCTGTCATCAAGTTTCTTTCTTAATTCGGAAGGTATATGAGCATATGCTATGCATCCAAATGTCCTTAGATGTGCAACATTTAGCTTTGTCCCACTCCATGCTTCTTGGGGAACTTTCATCTTTAGACTGGTGGTTGGAGATCTATTCAGAAGATAAACTGAGCATGGTACTGCTTCAGCCCAAAACCTATTTGACAAACTTTTCTCTTTAAGAAGTGTTCTTGCCATATTCATGATTGTCTGATTTTTCCTTTCAGCCACTCCATTCTATTGTGGAGTATATTTGGCTGTTGTTTGCATGATAATGCCTTGTGATTTGCAGAAATTTGCAAATTCTTTGGAGTTGTATTCTCCTCCTCCATTTGACCTGAGTGCTTTGATATATTTGCCACTCTGGTTTTCAACTTCTGCCATGAATTCTTTGAATTTTGCAAATGTTTCAGACTTGTGTCTGAGGAAATAGATCCATATTTTTCTGCTGAAATCATCAATAAACGTTAGAAAGTAAAAGTTACCACCTATTGACTCTGTTTGCATTGGTCCACATAGGTCAGTGTGAACAAGTTCAAGATGTTGTTTGGCTTGATTTGATGACTGTGGAAAACTAGTTCTCTTATGTTTTCCAAGTATGCAAGACTCACATGGGAATTTTCTCTTTAAAGATAGGAAGACCTTTGACCATGGAGTTCTTCTGAAGAATACTTAGACTCTGAAATGGTAGATGTACAAATCTTGTATGCCCAACCATAGTTTCATTCAGGGTAGATGCACTCTATGCATAAGGTTGAATCAGATTTGCAGTTCTGAGGGTAAGGGGAAACATCCTATTTGGGGTCATGTGAATTTCAGAAATCAATTTTCTGTTGGGGTATTTGTCATATATTTTGCAGGATGCTCCCTCAAAAAGTACCTTATATCCATGTTCAATGAGTTGTCCTACACTTAGCAAATTATGTTTCAGATCTGGAACATGATA
>JASDQU011378375.1:0-12968 GCA_032191745.1 Picea mariana | reverse complement strand
ATTTGGCGGCTAATACGAGCGTAGGGATTTTGTGGAAAACTCGGGCATAGAGCATTGGCGGGTGACAAATCTAAGTAGTTTCATTTTTTAATGTTGTAGAAATTTATAGAATTTTGTTTTCATTTTTTAATGTTCAATTTTGTTTTTCAATGGCACAGTGTCGATATGGCACTTTATATGAATGACACAGAGTCCATATGGAATCTATGTCACTTGTACATAGTTCCATATGGACTCTATACGAATGGCATAGAGTCCATATGACACTCTGTGAAAATGGCACAATGTCCATACAAATTATGTGCCATTCAGCTAGAGTCCATGTGGACTCCATTTTTAATCGGGGATATCTAAGAACAATATTTAAAATATATAAATCAAAATCAAATATACATAGCAACAATATTTAAACTATATAAATCAAAATGTAAAACATAGTCATAATATAGAATTTTCACTATCTACTTATAATTCATTGATATTTTTTAATGAAACATACATTTGTTTTGCAAGTCCATCATGATAATAATTTTTTAATGAAACATGAATTTGTTTAGAAATTCTCTGCCATGAAGTTATATATGTTATTAAGTTTTATGGTGATTTTAAATAGATATATGTAGATATGACAAAATTTTCAAAGTTGTAAGATAGCCTTATAAAATCTTGGCAAAAATTTTCAATGTGAGCTTTTCTAAAGTCTTTATATGAATTTCTTTGCGAAATTTATGGAACATAGTCCATATGGAGTCTATGCCATTCAGACAAAGTATACATATATTTTCCAAATGGCACAAATTCCATATGGCACAATACAACAAAGAGAGAAGCCATGTGGCTTCATGATATTAGAAAACACTCCTGGAACTAATTTTTTTTTAAATTCATTAAACATAATAAAGAACAAATATAAAGAAGTATTCAATTGGATAAGACTACAAAAAATATGAGAAACTTTGGTCACCCATAAGACTGGCCAAGTAAGGAAAAGTATCTACTATGCTATATGTGTATGTTTCTTAAACCTATAAAGATGTGTTTTTTTAAATCTTAATTTTATCTGCATATTCTATATTTGATGTCAATTACTGATTGAAATTTTTTTTGTACTTACAATAAGGAGAGGAGTTTTCTTATTCACCAAGTGAAGCATGGTGGGAGTATATCCTAAAAGTAGGATGTAAAGAATTCATTGAATAACTCCGTTTTGAATCAACATAGGTAAAATCATAGCCTATTTATAAATGATTATATCCTTATCCCTATAAATATTTCTTCTAATTACCTTTTCTTAATTGAATCAAAGAGAATACATATGATTTCTACTTTAGATGCATTTCATGGTCACTGTAATCAACATGGATAATGTAGTTGAAGAATGTCACTTGTTGTGATAGTTGTTGCTCCGTTACTTTTTCTTTTTCCATATGTGTGGTGAGGTATTCTTTTATTTTGTTATCAATAGCCAAGTTTATTTCCCTTTATGTACTGTCGAATGAAGCCTTTTGTATTCAACATTTACTGAATGCATCTACAAAATGAGTTGTCCATTCTCTTACCACAAAGTTTAGTGTGCTAGCTTGTTTGGTTAATTTATGTATGTTCTGCCTGAAGCCTTTCAAATTATTTCATTATGTTTCTAAGGGTGCACCCATATGCTCTTGAGTTGTTTGAATTTATTTGATGGCTAAGTTGTGTTGTTGTTCAACTTATTTTTATTTTTCCAGAGACACTGCTTGTTATCAATGGTCTATGCTAATTTTGATCATTCAGTCGATTATCTCTTAAAATCCTTCTAGGGTTTTTTGTTCTTCTAATATATGTTATATCCACTCATGAATCCTGACTGCTTCTATGCATCCCTCCAAGATATTATTTTTCTCTTGTTTTAGTCTCTCAACCCAACTTCCTTCTCTAAGTACCTTGTTCCGTCTCCTTGTCGATTCTTTTGAAATAGTTCCATGTAATTCAAATAAGTGTTTGTCAGAAATAATAGTCAGGTCGAATGAGGCCTCGATCGACGAACTTAATGGAGTAGTTGTTCCAGTCGTTCTAATGGTAATCATGGATGAATAACTTTTATTTCTTTTATCTACAGATTTGGATGGTTGACCATCTTTTGTTACCATTTATTGTGTTTTTAGGACGTTTTGTTCGCTTGTTTCATCTTTTTCTTCCTCCTCATGTTGGGTATTTTGCACCTCCATATCCTCTTTTTCCTAGAGATCTATCATTTTTGTGTTAATATGCTCTGCATCAATAAGATTTACCTGAAGTAAAGGCCTCTTAGTGTGCATATTTTCAAAGTTCTATGTTTGTATGCTTGGGATGTCACTTTATGGATATGATTTTTTAATATTTTGGTCGACCTCAGCCTGATGTGTCTCAACTATCCACAAGACTTCTTCCTACTAATCCAATGCCTCAAATGGATGGACTTACCATTTTTTTTTTGGGATGGTCAACTCACCGATTTGTATTAATTCAACTGAATGTTGTGGTGACATTGGTTTTCTAGTTTACTACTGTTGTATCAAATTTGTGTTGATTTTCTCAACCGAATCATGTTGCTCCATGTCGAGACTTTCTATTTCAACATAATCCATCTTGACTGGCTAATCCGACTATGTTGCTTCAAATTTGATTATGAGTTTCCTTTTATTTTTCTTTGCTCGAAGTTGTTCTATGATTGGTATCAGCTCTGCTGGAGGTGACTCCCTGGTCAAGTCAATTGTTTCCTCATGCATCCTTTTCTTACTTGGTGTTTCTCTTGGCCTTATTTCCCATTCTATCGCATTTACTGTGACCTCTCTTAGGCCAACATGAGTAGTTTTTTTCTCTAAGTTTTTATTCCTTTTTTCCCCTCTTATTTCAATTAGCCTAATTGTGATTTTGATGTTATTGACCTGCTTCTTTTTCTCCTTAGCTTTTTGGAAAGTATCCTTCATTTCTGGGCCAGCCGAGGAACTATATTTCTTCTTCATGACAACAGTTTCTTGTCAGGTTTGCTTCAACTTCTCAATGATGTTAGTGGTAATACTTGTCATTTTCTCTTGGATAATGGGGTCATTGAAGTCAATGCCCTCATTTGACTAGAATGTTTATCTCCAAATATTATCTGTGTTGATATCTAGTTCTTCTTCCTCGACAACCTTCTTCCCCTTGTTATTTTTGGCCGGTTTCTTTCTTTTTCCTGGGGATCGATTTGTAGGTACAACTACCAGGAATTGTAAATATTCAACAAGAGGGATTGTGTAGAGATATTCTTCTCTTTCTTCTTCTTGCTCCCTTTCGGTCAATGGAAACACCACAGGTACCCATGTCTATTGTGCCTTAGGTGGAATTTCTAAGTTTTGGTTGAGTTTTCTTTCCAGATCTGTGAATATTTCTTCCACTGTCAATTGGTAGTGCAACTCTTTTGGCTCTGGTGTCGACCTGACTCCATACCACATATTTGTGCAATTGAGGTCTTTGTGTTAATGATGATCTTCTAGAGATAACTTCCCATAAATTTTAATACTAATTATCATTAAAAATCATTGAGCTACGATCCATGGAATGTGTTAAGATAAACATGAGTATTAATATAATATCATTTTGAAAAGACATGTTCATTAATCTGTCACCTTGGTTAAGTATGACAACTCGAAGAAATGAACAATTCTGCGAAGATACTATCAACCTCTTGGGATGCGAAGACCAAATATTTCAATATTCGTAAGATTACAAATACTACTCGACATTACCACCTCAAGGAAAGAGTTCGAATAGGATTTGCACATCATGAATTGTAGCGACAAGTTGTGTTCCAAAATTTTATGATTTAAATGAATTAATTTCCTGGTGTATAGACAAGTTTGGAATTGAATGAATGATTATTCAGTTATAAGGAGAGTCACCCATCTCTTTAGCTCTCTCAAAATTCAAAAGTATGTTTAGGCTCCCCGAGCCAACGATGATTTTTAAGAGCGTCGAAGTCAGGGAATTCTTGAAGATGAATAATGGAGGATTAAATGTTTTATAGGACTACCTCAAAGACCCAACAATTGTTCCATAGAACCTCACAAACATTTAGGTGATTTCATTTAAAAATCATACCCATAAATGGCGTGGTTATTCACTACAATAGTTGGACAAGAGTATATGGATATTGTTCCTAGGCTCGCTCTGTATATATTATACTTTTCAATTCATGAAAACAAAATATTTGACTGAGCAAGGATTATTTCTAGTGAGTTATATTTTTAGTTAAGAAATTTCACAAAGAATAAAAGGTTCCATATTTCCTCATATTTGATTTTTTCCATTGCATATTTTCATTTATTTAAAGGATTTCCTTTGGATAAAAGGGTCTATTTTAAACTTCATCTTGTTGAAATCTGGTATCCCACACTTTAGAAACAAAAATCCACATGCCACTTCTATGAGGTAAGCAATGCATTCATATCTTATTTTAAAAATATAATTAATGGACCAGATACATCTAGATTATGTCTAGAAGAAACATCCTTCTTATACAAGAGAGGAAGTTTTGAAACCATGGAGAGTTTTAATGTTATCAAACTCTATTGTTCTCATGAAAAACCTTCATATTCACCATATTTTGTTTTTGATAAAATATCTGTCATTTAAATGTGTAGGAAATATAAATATTTGGCTCATTATTTTAATGAGTAAAGGGAAACATAATTTATTCCAATACCATGGAAAATTGGGGAAATATATATAACAAGCATTACACATCTCAATGAAATATCAACCCAGTCTGATCAATTTAATCTCAAGAAAGAAAATGAAATCAAGGGTTTTGACCCTAATCAATTGTTTATGACACACATGAAATATATTGGCTATAACACATCATATGACAAAACATTCCTATTTGGAGAAGAAGAAAGTGATAGTTAGAACCCTTAAGGTTTACCTATTGAGAAACAAAAAGACGATATTGAGACAATGATCAATACAATTGGCCAACATAGATAGCAAGGAAGAGTTGTGACCAAAATAAGTTCACAGTCCCCAAATGTTTCTCAAAAAATCATCATATCAAAATAAAAACCCCAGAACTCAGCTCAAGAATAAATAAAATACATGATGGATAATTCCAATGACATAGGAGAGCGAAACCCTCCTAAGAGAAATCGATAAAAAACACACAAGCTCCCAGTTGCTAGAAAAAGGAAAAGAGGAACACATAAAGAGGGAGAAAGTGAGGACCTAACTAAGATTAAATTGTCCCAAAAGACATGGATCTCGATGTAAATATTGAAGATATTGAATTTGCAGGTGAATACCATAGGTTAAAAGAAAGAATTTTTTTTTACAGAGAATTGGCCACTCAAGAGACAATCATATTTGAAGAGGCGTCTATGACCCTCCATCATGCTAAATTCAACAAAAATTCAAGAAAAATACTTATTGAAAAGATCAATGAAAAAAATAAGAAGATTGAAGAAAAATAGAATTTGAAACTTGACTTTAATGGGGTTCCACCCTCCAAGATTGCAGAAATTCATGAATCCATGGGATAAGCTCTGAAAATGTTAATTGGAGATATAGAGAACAAAAATTTCATGTTAATATATAGAGTTATAGAATTGGAAAATTCTTTAATTCCTCCACCATTGTTTTCTAGTCCAATTGCCACAATACATCCCTTGAGAAGTCTTGAAGAAAGACCAGAATCAAGCTCAAGAGAAAAAGGAACATCAAGTTTACTTGTTTCCATCAGGAGGTATGTTGGTGAAAATATTAAAAATATAATGTCACTAATTCTTGAAACATGGTAATTGGAAACAAGATTTGTTTATTTAGGCTCAAGAATGACAAATTTCAGACAATGTATTCAAGCAGATCTTGACAATGATGAAGAATTTTACAAAGGGGCCATTTCTAATTTTATTGCAAAATTTTCAAGTCTTTGCAAATTCCAGAGAAAAGAAGAGGATATTCCTTCGACAATATGTATAAAAAAATTAAAGGCATGTTGGTTAAAGAGAATAAAGAGCTTAGTTGTTATTCTCTTTTATTCATCATTTTCCAAAATCAGTATTGCGTGCATTACATTCTCCATGATTACAAAAAAAAACGATGACAAGTTCAATCCATGAGGTGGACTAGACCACACCATGCTCCACAACCTACGACCTAACCCTCAGAAACCCACTCTCTAGCTCCTTCAGACTCACCTCTACTAGACCTCCTAGGCCTTTATTTATACTACTCTATTGTCTCATAGCCATAACATTCATATAAAGAACCTAACCCTAACATGGATAGGTTTGTCTATATGTGTACCACACTACATTTCCTCAGTATTTTCCATGTTGTTTTTCCAACATCTTCGACGCGTTGTTTTTCCTGCATTTATGGCATGCACTCCAAAATTGTCTTTTCTCCCCCAAAATAGGCCTACTCCAACATGCCCCCAACAATGACATGTGGCTCATCCTAAGCCACTCAGGAGGTCTGTGCTCCTTGCACATCCTTCTCCAAAATGTGGAAATTTTCTATTAGTTCCTCCCCTTTTTCTTTCGCCTACATGGATTTCTCAGTTAGATCCTCTACTGTCAACGTTGTAATGTTTCCATTCAATAACTCTACGCTCTCTGTATGAGATTGTTACATCCTTGTCTTTTATACATATAGTTATGTAATTATTTGTGTTTCTTTCTCCTGGAGTGGCTCCAATTGAAACTCCCTTGCATGGTTATTTGTCTGTGCATTATTTAGCTCCATCTGCAGGTTCGTCATCTCCTATGTGCCTTTAAAAATTTCGATGATGCTCATTTCCTTCTGTCACTACTTCAAATATTTCATTGCAGCATTGAATTTTTCTTGTTGTTTATCCAACCGTTGGACCTTCTTGTCTTCCTCAAGACTAGTCCAAATTTGCACGGTCCTGTCAAAGAGTTTTATGACTTCCTTGGCTTCCCTTGTAATGGCACTTGTTTGTAGTGTTTCTTGATGTTCTCTCTTGGATATGACTTCATGAATGGTTGTTGGTGTAATTTTTTCCTTTAATTCCTATATCTCCTTCTTGTACCCCTTGATTTTCTGTGAAATTGTTTGTATCTATTCTTTTGCACTGCTCTCTGATGCCTTCACGCTATCCAAAAATTTTTTGAAGACTTTCTGTTGTTTATTTTCTAATTTATCTGCATGCTTCTTCTCTTCTTGCATCTCCATCTTGACTTTCTCTATTACCATCTATAGCGCTTTCTTACCATCTTTGGAAACTTCTAGTTCTGGCGCATCATCCCTAGCATGTGATCGTACCTCCTGTGTAACACTGACTTTCAATCTATACAATGATTTTGTTGGTATTTTTGCTAAGACCAACTCCAATTTTTCCAATTCTTTCGGGGACTTCTGCATTAATTTTTCCTCTATTTGCATCATGTCCTGTGTAATGCTGAAATTTGGACTTTCCTATGCTATAATTTGTATTGTTTCCTCCTCTTTGTGTGCGGTTCCCTCCTCTTCCTCTGTTGATCGCTACATTAGTCCCTTTCCTTTATCCTATGTATGTGCTTGTTGTATCTATTACAATACCTATTTAACCTCTGTCAATTCCTTCATGATTCTTTCCCTTTCATTCTAGAACTCCTCATATTCCTCATTTGTGCGGTCCTGAAATCTCTCTACTACCAAGTCTACATCATCCTTGGTAATTTTTTATTTCGGGATGTCCTTATGTCCCATGGATTTCTTGCGCGACCTCCTTATTTGTATGATTGGACTTTTGGGTGGCCCTGCATCTCTTGGGACCATCATTGTTGGAGTTTCTTGTGATTTTATGTCCCCCCCCTCTTGTTCTTCCTGCGCTGTGACATTGTTCTTCTTCCCTTCTTTCCCATTTGTATTCACTACATTGTCCTTTTTATGTGTCGCTAGATTAGGACCTAGTTTCTACTTGGGAGGTAGTTTCTTTGTTGTTGCGCTTCCTCCTATGTCTTTAGTACCTTACGTCACCATTCTTTTGTCTCTTGCAGATGTCTACAATGGGTCTTCTTTAGTTGTCTTTACCTTGGGTAGCTCTTTGTTTAGCACTGGGACTTTCCAGTCATCCTCCCAGTCATTGATCACCCACTCTACTTCTTCTGCGTTGATGTAGTATCAAATTCACAACCACTCTCCCTCTGGATCTTGGCACACCTAGATCCACATATTATGTCTCATGGATTTGAACTTTCCTATCCCATGGTACTGCACAACCACCTCTAGAGTTATCCTCCAGCTACTGGATATATTTTCCTTCATGTCATTCAAGTATCTAGCTAAGGTTCTAACATTGTCACTTCTCCATTTAGGGTCTGAAGTTCTCCCTAAGGACGTATACTGTGTTGCATAGCATTTTCCCACTCTGTCACAGAAGTGTGAATAGGTAGGTTCCCTCCATATTATCATCATTATCAACCACAAGTAGTGGAATTCAGTCCCCAAATCCTGCACATATTTGTAGTCATATAGGAACATTTTCAAAAAATAAGGAGCTCAGCTTAGCATGGTGCCTTTTGTGCATTGTGTTGTTGATGCTATGACTCCTGTAGGGACCTCCTCCTTGCAACACTTTTTAAGGTGTTTACATGCCATTAATTTGATTTCCATCCTGGTTGTTGCGTCACTAATCCTCTTGATGATTATTCCACATGACCCTCTTTCTGTCTTGTATGTCCTTTTCATTTCCTTTGCGAGTGCCTTCTCCTTTGTTTTATCATCCAGATATGGTGCAGGATTCTCTCCATATAATGGAAATCCTATGATGAATTCAATTAAATCCACATTGATGGACACCATCCTATCCATCCACAAAAATCCCCCATGGAGAACTACGAGTAACTACTTGACGTAGTTTTTTGACATATTTCCCCCTGCCAAAGTGGGGAGTCTCAAGAAAATTGATTATCCTTGTGTTGAACAGTCCTTCTACCCTCTATTTTGGCTGCAAGACCATATCTCCTAGTGGCAATGTGCCCAGGATTTCCTTGTAAACTTGTTGCACAAATTATGGAAACTTTCTAGTGTCATACACATCATGGACTTCATATCTTAGTTTGTCGATGCAGCCTCGCAATCCTGGACCAGCCTGCACACCCTATGGAATGCATAGTAATATTATGGATACCTCGGGCTACTTGCGCGAGGATCTCTTAATGGGTTTTTTCCCTTTCCTCTTTGTTGGTGCACTGGATGGGCCAACCTCTTCTTACCCTTCTTCTATGCCAGAGTCTAGTTGCCCTGTTATATACTCAATTTGGAACTCTTCTTGTTGCACATACCCTACTAGTGGTTGTGAACCTAGCTCCTCAGATATTTTTCTCTCACTATCGACACCATTAGTCTGGTGGGGTACTTCAACCCTGGGATTTTTCCTCAGGGTTTTTAGCACAGAAGGATTTTGTTCCCCTGCACTACTCTGTGGATAAATATCCATCCTCATTGTCACAAAAGCTTGATGCTCCTCATCCACCATTGTGGTGCTCACTAGCTCCTCTTGTCATGAAGGAATGGCATCGACATCGATGACTCCCTCCGGATATTGATGAGCTTGTTCTTCTCATGTGGGTTCCACAGTGACCTGGTGTTGCTTCAGTTATTTCTTGCCACTTGGCTTGATGTGTCTACCTTTGGTGGTTCCATCCTGCATAAATTTTCCCACCCCTGTTGAAATTTGCCTACTAATGTCTTCAAAATCACCTATTCACCGCTCATCTTTGTGCTCCTCAGCTCTATGTATGCTCAAATTCACAATGAGGGTCGTGTGGCACACTTTTCAGTTATATAATTTCTTATACATGTCATAAATATTCTCGAAGACGATTCCTTTATTACCATAAATGTTCTAAAGCGTCATCGTCATGGTGCCTTAAATTTCATAAATGCCTGGTTCGAGCCTTATTTTTCCAATGACCGATTTTTCGCTTTTTTGATCGTTGTCCCCTTTTCCAGTTCCCAATAAATTTATGTTGTGATTCCTCCTTGGTGAACTATGCTGCCATTCTATCACTATTTTCCTACACGCAATAACTTTACTTCTCTTCATGTTGGTTTCATTGTNCTATTCGACCAACTTCCTCGACTTTTTTTATTTTTCTTCTTTTTCTACATTTTATGTCTTTGGACTTTTAATTTCCTAACTTCTACTATAGTACACTTTACACAAATATTCTTCACTGTGCTTCAACTACTAAGAGTTAGTAGGTCGACTGTCCCTTTATAGTTTCAACCGACTACCATTCACCAGACCTTGCATTTATTTTCCTATCAAGACCATTAGCTACATAGATCCTCCATCTGTGACATATTTTTCTTGATATGGCCCTAGCCAATGCATTATGAACTTACTTGGATGTTGAAAATATTTGTTTCTATAGAGGAGAAATAGATCTCCCTCCTTAAATATCTTCTTCTTTATGTGACTGTCATGCTAGGCTTTGTCCCTTGCTTTCTACACCTCTTGGTGGAATCCTGCTAGAATTTTGTCTTCTTCAAGTTCCATAATTTGACTTAACCTTTCTTGTACTACCCCTCTTTCTTTCATATTTTTTATTGCGGAAACACACATACTTGGATACCAAAACTTTTAATGGCACCACTACTTCTTTTCCATACACCAATTTGAATGGTGTCTATCATGTCAACTTCTTGCATGTAGTCCTATATGTCCATAATAATGTTAGTATTTTTAAATCCCAATCATCTTTGTTAACATTACAAATATTTTTCAAGGAATTCTCCAAAATCTTGTTGAAAGCTTCTACCATCCCATTGGCATGAGGATGATATGGTGTACTCTTGTGGTGATAGACTTCAAATTCCTCAGTCACAGCCTGGATAGTACTATTAATAAAATTTGTGCCTTGGTCACTCATCAAAATACTAGGACATTTGAATTTTGTAATAACCTACTCAAATAAGAAGTTTGTTGTTGTCTCTATGTGGCAATCCTTGACTGGTGTTGCTTTTTCCCATCTGGTTAAATACTATGTCTTAGTAATGATATATCTCACTCTTGACCTTCTTGTTGGTGGATTAATAGGTCCTACAAAATATATTTCCCACTTTTAAAATACCTAAAGAGTTACTTTGGGTCTTAGGGGCATCTCATCCCTATTGTTGGGTTTTCCAACTCTCTAACAGACATCACAGTTATGAAAATATTCATTTTCATCCTTATGAACTATTGGCCACCATAAACCTGCACACAATACCTTATGTATGGTATCCTTTCCTGCATAGTGTCCTCCAACTATACCTTCATGATATTATACTAGAACCATGGGTCGTTCATTCTCCATCAAACACCTTCTCAAAATGTTTTCTGCTCCAAGATTTTATAAATGACCTGCAACCAATTGATAGTCTACAAATCTAACTACCAGGTTTTTCTTCTACACAGTACTAAAATCCTTTGGAAAAACTCTTGTGCTCAAGAATTCAATGATATCAGCAAAGTACTCATCGACTATATGTACTGAAAATAACTATGCATTAGGGACGTTGTCTTCTAATTTAGTATTTTCTTCTCCATTGGTTATCCTAGATAATTGATCTGGTCCTGCATTCAGTTTCCCTGGTTTAACTATTATTTCAAAATAAAATTCTTGAAACAATAATATCCATCTAAACATCCTCCCCCCCAACACTATCTTTTTGACTAAATATATGAGGGAAGAATTATCAGTGAACATTTTAAAGTTTTTTCCCAATAAGTAGTGTCTAAATTTCTGTAGTGCATACACAATCGATAGACCTTCTCTTTATGTTGTGTTGTAATTCTACTCTGAGTATGATAACTTCATGCTTGTAAAGGATGTAGGATGATCTAGGTCACCTGATCGTGGCTATGAAAAACTTTCTCCAAGTGTTATTGTTGATTCATCTACATGCACATGAAATGTTTTTTCCCAATCTGAAAACACTAAAATAGGTGTTGTCACCATCTTCTCCTTCAAAGTATCCAATCCCTACTAAAAATCCTCATTCCACTAAAATTTTGTGTCCTTCTTCAATAAATTTTCCATCGGCGTGGTAGTATGTGCATATCCCTTGATAAAATTCCTATAGTACCCTGTATGTCCAAGTGTGGCTCTTAGATGGCGCACTGACTTTCGTGGTGGTAATTTCACAATTACAACAATATTGGTAGGGTCAACTGGTAAACCCTGTCTGCATACCACATGTCCTAACAATATCCCAAAAGGTGGGTTGAAAATACATTTCTTGATGTTCAACGAGATCTGACATTGCCTGCACCTATCCAACATTAGTCTTAATACTTCTACATGGTCTCTCAATACTCTAAAAATAGTCCAGTCATCCAAATATACTTCTAATAACTTATTTATGAAATCCTTAAAATAATCTACTAACACCCTTGAAAATATAGCTGGTGCATTCTTCAGTCGAAAGGGAATAACTTTATACTGATAGGATCCCTATTCTATAGAAAATGTAGTCATATTCTTAGCCTCTGGAGATATTTTAATCTGGTGATAACTTGAGAACCCATCTCTGAAGGAATATGCTTCCCTGCCTCCCACATTGTATAAAATGTCATCTGTAAAAGGGGTAGGGAAAGGGTCATGTAAGAAAGCATCATTCACTTTCCTTAGATCTACACAAATTCTTATTCTGCCTTGTTTCTTTTCATGGAACAAAATGGGATTGATCCATTCGAATTCTTCCACTAGCTCTATGATACCAACTTCTAACATTCTATCAAGTTCAACTTTCACTTTTTTCTTATAAACTAGATTTATCATATAAGGTCTTTGTTTGACTAGTATAACATATGGCTTTAAGGGTATATTCATCTCTCCCAGCTCACCTGTTATTCCTCTCATCCGATTAAAGGTTGTTGGAAATAGGTCACTGTATTCGTGAAGTAATTATGTTATTCTTTCTATTGTCTTTTCATCCTAATAGTCTCCAATGTTTTCCATCTTAGGGTTTTCTTCTAT
>JASDQU011378373.1:9866-22556 GCA_032191745.1 Picea mariana | reverse complement strand
AAACTGTCTAATCTTCAGTTAATTCCTATCTACCAGCATTAAACTATTTAATGCCTTCCTATCTATAATATAATACAAGTGCGTCCGGCTTTGAATGCCTTCATTTAAATGGCGGCGCAACAATCTTTTCAAAGGATTTCAAAAAGCTATATGCTGGCACTGTCCAGCTGTATGTCCTTTCCTCTACGCGCTGGCTCGCTTGATGAAGTCGTAGATGCTCCTGCATCACCATAGAAGAGTGTTGGAAAGTTCATTTCCTCAGCAAATTTGTCCTTGAATATTCCAAGTGGACGCTACCCCTTGGCAGGTGCAATTTCGACAATTTTGTCTTGCAAATCGCAAATGCATTATGAATCAGTGAATCCATGCACCAATGTTTCAGCAGTTGTTTCATTGTCTGATTCATCATTTGCATCAAAATCACTAGGATTTTCAAGAGTATCTGCAAAGTTGCCATGTTCTTCTGCGAGAACATTGTTCCAGTTGACATTTATACAAATGTTCCCTGCTTAATACAAGGCTCTGGAACATAATTCCTTTAATGCTTTCATAATAGCATGCACACGCACTTTGCCTATCTGATAGGAATTTTTTTATCGCAAGCGTCTTTTCAGAGCCACATCGATTGTAATTGTATTGTAAATAGATTGTGGCAACGCTTTTTGCACAACATCTAGTTGAACAAGCACATTAATAATTGATCTTGTTAAGCCCATCTGGGGTCGTTTATAGCCCCAAGGTCTGATTTGGGCAAATGCAATTCGCAGAGACACAAGTCTCTCCTCGAGTTCCGTAAGTGCACTTACATCTATTAGTGTTGTATTACATCTTATTCGGTCAGGGGTTGCACACTGTGGCAATTTTCCATTTTCAAGCGATCGTTTGCATGGAATACAAACTTTCGCACTGGAAAATGGTTTATCCTGGGCTGTCAAGCGGAGGTATTATGCTTGCAAATCAGGGATGAAAGACTTACAGTTTTTTTAAAAATACAATTGTTCACAAATTGCACATCCAATGGAAGGAGTGTCTTTAATTTGTTTCATGTAGTTTTGTCTTGCATTTTTCTTTCGTAGAAATTGTTTCCTGGTTTTTATTGCTACTACTGCATGGTGTTGCTTGTAGATCACGAAGTTGTACAGTTGCATCACCATTCTCGAATATGCAATCGCACCTGTTTATGCCTTTTTATGCACGAACAAATTTCTTTACATTGTCATATGTGAGTTTCTCTCTAAAAGGAAGTGTAGCAATGTATTTTTTTCTCTCGCGCATGACCTTTTCCAAGTTGTGGTAACTTAGTCTATGTTTCTTGCCCAAGGACAGGATGAGTTGGTGGCCACTGGGATGAATTTCACTTTCACCCAGTTTCTGATAAACTACTTTACATTTTTTGTTCAAGGTCTCTATGACCTTATCAGAAGTCGGGCAAATTTGACAAATAATTTTTTTCAAATTGTGATAACTTACTCTACATTTTTTGTCTAAGCCGCCTATGGCCTCATCACAACTGTCATGAATTTTACGCATGTTTTTTTTGTTCAAGCCATGTTTGCCCATACCGCAACTGGGAGGACTTTCATTTTCACAAAAAAACATTCCACCTGTATGCAAATTCGATGTCATTTGGGTGGCATGGACTGTCAACCCTAAACTACCGATATGTGCAAGCAAAGATTCATAATGGATATGTGTTGTATCTGTTTTCAACGAAAGGATGTCAATTGTTCGATCGCAATTTGAATCAATAACCCAGGAATGGACTGTGGCATTTGTCAAGGGAAACCACACCTGGATATTAACCCTGGATATGACAGACAACCATTGCAAACAAAATCTGCAACCCTCCATACACCCTTTTTCATATGGAAGCGCCATGTTCACAAGGTATTCCTGCCAACTTCCAACTGTCGGTATATTTTGTACGAGATATGGGCAAAGGTGTTGATGCAAGCACCTAAAAGCCTGTTGGCTATCGCCTATAATTGCATTGCAAAAGGATTGTATAGTGTAAAGTCGCAGCAACTGAACATTGAATTCTGCTGGCACCAAACAACAAATTGCATTGAACAGACTATCTTCACAACTAGACACAATGTTTCTTGCCAACTGTAAACCATGGCAATCTATGTCATGTAAAATCCCTTTGCATTGTGATTGAAGGTCTTTGCAAATAACGGACAAGTAGATACGAGGACCTTCTATATTGCATATGGGCATTTTTTTGTACACCAGTGGTTCATAATGGCCAGTGAGGGCATTGGCATCATGGAACAAGATGTAATATGGATTGTCAGATGCAATTTTATTGAATATTAGATATCTTGTTTTTCTTGTTAATGACCAAATGGCAACTGATATATTCAACGAGTTAGACAGCCATTGTATACAAAATGTATCTCCCCAAAGTCCCCTCTCATGCGGAGGCAGAACTGGAGATGCAGACAACCGCATTTTTGAAAAATACGTACTGACATCTTGTATTCCATGCAACTGCCGAAGAAAATCAGATTCTAGTTCGTATTCATAGGACTGCAAAACCTCAACATCGCCATTTTTAAAACAGGTCAAGAAATAATCTATCAATCCATTGTGCAGCTCGGTTGACGAATAGCGGAAATGCAATAAAACCTGGAATGTATCAAAAAGGCAATCCCCAACAATATACGAGAATGCATCCAATCTAAAAAGCGAATTGCTATGCAAAACCACGTCAATGTTGTCATGTGCAATGGACTGTGCAACTATTTCATACGACTCAACATCTATTACCTCGTTCATCTCTTCAACTGTCACTTTGAAGCTATTTGCTACATAGTTTCACTTTCTATGAAAACAGAGAAAAGCAGGAGAAAAAAATAAAAGGTAGCAAAATAGAAAAAAACAACAAAGCAGGGCACCAATTCCTGTATGTATCTTTGAACCTTCTTCTTCTCAACTTCAATCCCCCCTAGTCCCCACAGCAGATGACAAGAAAACAGAGAAATAAATAAAACAATAACTTTACTCAGCATAAATAGAACAGGTAGACGCAGTGTTCCCACCCACAGAATGAAAGCATACCCTACGTACAGACTCTGCCCGATGGTTCCCTCTTCTGATGGCTCCCAACTACTTTTCGTAAAGCCCTTTGCATTGCGATACACATGCTTTCCAGAAACAGAAACTAAGAGCACAGACAAAGATGGTGGGACTGCCACCATTGAAAAACAACAACAACAGGGAAACTTACCCGTCAACAAAGGATGACAAGAGGTCAACCCCAAAAACTGTAAATCGCAACAACAGGTCCAACAGCTTGCAAAGTTGAAAAACAACAAACTAGTGAACAACCACGAAGAGCTCGAACTGTAATTGCGGGACCTCAACTTTGCAAAGTTGAATCAAACAAGAACCGGAACCATGGAATGAAGCACCGAACAAGGATCGAACACTCGAGCACCGATGCCGACCATGAACGAAACTGTATTGCAACCCATCTGTACAATAATTATTTAACACTACCAGAGCTGCTAGGTAAACAGTTAAGACTGTCAGGACCGTCGAAGGGCGTAGGCCTGTGCAAGCATTTAAGAAAATATGCAGCGTGGCAAGACTGTTCTCTCGAAGCACGCAACAATAAAGCAAAAATCAGATATAGTAATATGGTAGAGAATGTATTCTACCTAACATAAAATGCTAAGGGAGACATTCGAACTAATGCTAGCATTAATCCACCGTCAACCAATGCATAATAAAATATATAATTCAAAAAGACCATATACTACCAAATACTTTGGACAGGTCAAGATATTTAACATTGGGAATAGCGAAGGTTGCAATAAGACCTCCAATCCTTTGTCCAATCAAATCTTGACAAACATGATACTTTTTATTATATTAAAATCGATGTCTTCACTTCCCTTGTTTCAACAATAGACAATATGRAAATATTTCTGGTCAATGCACAATCTAATACCAGGTCAACGATTTATCAATCGCTATAATCCCTCTACGCCTAGACAGAGATTAATAAGACTGCTCTGACACCACACATGGGCGGATGGCCTTGACTGACCCYGTCAAAACCATCAAACTTCAAAGTCCAATTCAGGCATGACCGAACCCGAGGTTTTTTTGGCTTTCGGTTCAGTCTTAAATTCTTTTGWGAAATTTAAMACAGATCCAGCAACCACTTCGGGAGGGATTTCAACGTGCCTGAAAATGCAAGGTATACTTTGAAAGGGAAGGACAGTCGTCGTCGTTGAGGTGAATAAAAATTGTAACAGGGAGGTTTACATAAGCATTCCACTTCATCCCCTACCAAACCAAGAGAAGAAGAGGATTTCCAACCGGGTCGGCCCCTGGGTTGAGGATTTTAAGTTTTTGCATATGCCAGCGTATATATACCAGCAGATCTAATTGCCTAAAGGAAGGGTAGAGAAAAACAAAAAGGCGTTGCCAACCCCTATCCAAGGGTCTTCTCCAATGCGGACGCGTTTACCGTTACCAATTCTCCACGCAATCCAATGGCCGATCAGGGGAAAGGCGGATGCTAACGCTTTCCATAGAATTGAACCTGTTGCGGGAGGAGCGTAACCAGTCATAAATCGTCATTTTGGGGATGTATTTTGACTTCATGACACGTACCCAAAGGTTTCAAATCAATAAGCCTCCGTGAGCTTCTTAAAATTTTTCAATATATTAATTATATAGTGTTCTCAAAAGTGAGTACATTGACCAAAAATACATCCATCTCCTAACCATTTCAAAAAGTGGTCCATCAAAACAATCCCTCTAAAGCTTTTATAATAACCGATCCCAACAAGGAGTACCTCCATTTCAAACAAACTAGGTACTCTTTACTCTTGAATATAATAGACCTCTAGTCCAAATATAACAAAACCTCCAAAATTACAAAAGAAAATCAGCCATTGATAGAGATGCAAAAAGAGAGAGGGGCCCTGATGTCTATTAATCCATTTGTTGTAATGAATCTTCCCTTCTGGCACCTGTACAGATTTTTTTGATAATGCATCTGCCACCCCATTTTCTTCCCTGTAGATGTGTGCAAACCTGAGGGTGCTGAAAGATTTTGCTAATTCTAGAATCTTGTCCTTCCAACCCACTAGAGTAGTGACTTGTAAATTATCCCTACAATTCAGCCAATCGATCACAATTTTTGAATCTCCAATGACTTGGAGATGATCAATGCCCAGTCGGGATGCCAAGATTAACGACACCCACACACCAAGAAATTCAACCCTTGTATTTGTCCTAGGGCCACAGTTAAGAATCCACTTGTAGCTAGTATTTCTAGAAATTATTAATACTCCCCCTGCCCCACTCAATAACCCATTAGCTTGGGTTGCACCATCAAACCATCCTACAGTAGGCAGAGCATAAACATGTGTCTTTTTTATTCTAAGGCTTTTCACTTTCCAAGGACCCAAACCAACAAAATTCTCCAGCATCCCTCGAATTTTAAGGACAACTGTCTGAATAGAAGGAGTACGTAGTTCAAAGATAAACTTGTTCCTTTCCAACCAAATGAACCAACAGTCAAGAGAGGGAAGAGTATTAAAATCCCTCTCCAATTTAGTCCAACTATCAAAACAATTAGTTAAAGAGGTACCTCCCCAAGTGGAACTTAGACTAAGAGTTGATTTTAAAATCTACCACACCTTGAGAGTAAAAGAGTAGTTGACAAACAAATGCAAATGCAGCACTGTCTCGGAGTCCTTGGAACATAAAGGGCAGAAACTAGGTCCTTCCCAACCTTTTCCTGCAAGTTATCCCAAGTTAGGATTTTATTCTCCACTACGAGCCAAGTAAACAGTTTGATTTTTAAGGCGATATCCCAAGACCACAAATGTCCCCTCCAACCTACAATCTATTGTTTACAGAGTTTCCTTTCCAAGGCATTATAAACATTTTTCACTGAAAGATTACCTGAATTGTCTCCCCCGGTCCAAATTAAGTAGTCTTCTCTATGTTGGAGGTGGATTCCTGATCCAATAAGGGCCTTACAAAAAGAATTCCATTCAAGAGCCAGAGTACCCGACAGTTCCAGTTCTGAGCTACCTTTCCACTGATCGGTTATATACCCCATTGAGTTCTAAGCCCTGGCTTGAAATAGATATCAGATATTTTTATCCTTCAATGCCAACAAAAGATCTTGTGAGAGTAGAGAGGAATCCTCGATGCCCAGAATTTTGTCTTGTCCAATTAACACTGAATGCCCATTTCTAGGATTCCAACTTAACCAGTGAGTGATGAGAGGAAGAGATTATAGGAGGTTTTTCCAAGTCTGGGAAGCCAAAGGTTGTTTTATCGTTGCCGATATGAACCAAGTTGCAACAGAAATGTAAGAGAGATATTTATCCTTAATCACCCTGTGCCAAATCCCATCTTTCATCAGAACTTGCCACAGGGAATTTGCAGCCAATGCACGATTAAAGTGGAAAATATTCCTAAGGCCCCAACCACCTAGAGACTTCATCTTTGCTAACACCTCCCAACTGCAAAGGTGAAAATGATGTGCAGTACTACCACCCAACCAAAGGAAGTCAAAGATCAGTTGACGAATCTTAGTAAGCACAGAGACAGGGACTGTCGCTAATGTCATCCAATAAATTGGTTGGGATTCCAACACCGCTTTTACTAGGATGCAGTGACCTCCAAGAGATAACCAACAGTTGCACCATAGGCTAGTCATGTTTTCAAATTTGGCTCTAATCCATCTCCAATCCTCAAACTTAGATTTATCCACTTTAATGAAGTAACCTAGGTATCTAAAACCTTCAGTCAACTCAGCAAAATTGAAAGTGAAAGCTTCCTTAAACTTGTCCAGCGTTTCCCTTGGTATGCCCGAGTGGTGAAAAGTAGATTTGTTCAAATTTACTTTGAGCCCCGAAGCACCACAGAAAAGATCGAGAAGAGATTTTATCACCATCCACTCCTCAAGGGAGGCCTTTGTCATGATAAAGATGTCGTCGACAAAAATAAGATGAAGAATTTTAACAATCCTAGAGACCTTCACCCTCGTCAAACGTCCCTCTGACTGACCTTTTTTCAGCAACAAGCTAATACTTTCCATGACTAAGATTAACAACAAAGGCGACAACAGACAACCTTGTCTTAAGCCACGTTCACTCTGAAAAAAGGGGGAAGTCTCACCATTTATCAGAACAACAAAAGATGAGTTGACTACACAGCTCATAATCCAATTAATAGAAGATAAGCTAAAACATGTTTGAWTAAGTATTAAACGTAAAAAGTCTCAGTTTACACAGTCATAAGCTTTTTTTAAATCCAGTTTTAATATTAGAGCCTTCAACTTTTTCACTTTTATACTGTGTAGGCATTCTTGTGTCGTCCCAATAGCATCCAAAATATGTATGCCTTTTAAGAATCCTAGCTTCTCACTCGATAGCGACCTCGAGAGAATAGGCTTGACTCTATTAGCTATCATCTTTGATATCAACTTATAACATAAATTACAGAGCACAATGGGTATGTAGTCTCCAAAAGTCACTGGTTTGTTTTCCTTTGGAATCAACACCAGAAACGTAGAATTTAGAGAGCTTAGCACCTTTCCTCTGATCCTAGATTCCTCCACTAGTTCCAACAGATCATCACCAAGCAGGTCAAAAAAGTGTGTAAAGAATTCAACCGTCCAGCCATCTAGGCCCAGACTTTTATCTTTTGCAAAGTGCTCTAAGACTTCCCATATGTCCAATTTTGTGCAGGGACGATCAAGAAGTAAGGAATCCTCCTCTGTTACAAATTGAGGGAACAACCTAGCAATATTAACTTGTTCCACTGGGGAGGGATGGGCGCCGATTTCAAACAGACCTTTAAAGTGTCTTTTTTCTTGTTTTTTAAGTGCCTCTTGCCCCCTGTGGTACTGACCATCCTCATCCAAAATCTCCCAGATGTGTTTTTTATTCCTTCTAGCGATGGCATAGTTATGAAAAAACCTTGTATTTTGATCACCACTTTTCAGCCAAATTGCTCTACACCTCTATCTCCAAAGTTCCTCATCTTGGAGTAGTATGGTATTTTGTTCTGCCTCCAAAATTTTTAAGTGACAGTCAGGAACCGGGCCCCTCCCGTCCCTCTGCATCGCCGTAAAAGTTGCACGGAGCTCTTCCTCCAATGTTTCTAATTTGAGAATTTTTGCACGACGGTGAAGCTTTGCCCAGGTTTTGATCCGGGATTTGAGCACTTTCAATTTCCACACAAATCTATGTTGGAAGTCAGATTCCACCAAGAAGTCAAGGTCCAACCAGACCTCTTTTACAATAGTCGAGAACTCTTCCTACGCCAACCATGACAGATTCAATTTAAAGGGATAGGCCAAAGGAAACTGTTGAAAATCAAATTGAGCTATCACTGGAGCATGATCTGAGATAAAAGGGTATTCCACCCAGGAACTATACCTGCCCGCTTCACTTAATAAATTCTCTGAAACCAAAATACGATCTAGACTCTTGGCTATGCTATCAACCCATGTTATACCATTTCTACACATTGGGGCCACAACATCCAAAAGCAAATCCACCAAGTGATTATCCTGGAAAAGTTCTTTAAAGTAGCCCACGAGCTTGTCCAGATGCGCCACAGCTCCCCAGACCTCATTCGCTCGAGTGGTGAGATTTAAATCCCTTGCAACAATCAAATTTTTAGTAGCCAACAAACCTCTTGCAGCCACCTGATCCCAAAATGCTTTTCTTTCATTGTAGAGCCCATAGACATTAAGCAAACATATTTGCTTGTTATTTTCTAAAGAGAAGCCAGATAGTAAAATGCCTCCACAACAGAGAGAAGGATCCAATACTAGTTTATTTGGATCTCACGTCACTAATAGACCGCCCGAGTTTCCAACAGAACTAACAGTGCAAGATAACCAGCCAGGCACAAACTTTAACATAAACAACCGAGCTTTTTCCTCATCCACAAGCGTTTCTTGTATAAAAATAATATCATGATTTGACTTATGCAACAATCTGCGCATGGAGGCCGCTTTCATGGTCCCCCCCCACCCCTCTAAGATTTAAGGTGAGCAGAATCATGCTTAGCAAGGGATTTCATGCCTCTAAGTACCCCGGAGTCAAAAACAAAAGTAGTAAGTGAGTCAAGAACATGTATTGAGCAAGTGGCAGCTAGTGCTTGGCTTTCATGCCTCCACGAGCTTCTTGCAGCTAGTGCTTGGGCCAAAAGATATATGCTTTTTAGACTCCACCTACCCAACTCCTTTGGGGTAGCTAGCTTACTCCATTTAACTAGAGGGATCCTTCCAAATTGACATGATCCCGACCATAAGTATTGGAAGCTTACTTTCCTGATTTTGGTTAAGATGCCTTTGGGCACAACAGTGATGGATGTCCAATAGACCGGGATCACCTCGAGTACTAACTTCAGAAGAACAAGTCTCCCCTCTTGAGATAATAGTCAATCGACTCAAATTGAGACACGTCCTTCCACTTTTTTAACCAACCAAAGCCAATATTCATGTCTGTAACGGTCCAATTTGTGGTGGAACCCCAAATACTTACGACCAGAGTCCAAGGGATTAACTTGGGAACAAATTTTGTAGACTCGAAAGGGTTGGGGAAGAAATAGAGTTTTGGAGAATGTTGGATTTTTCTTTGTTTATTTCCATTCCAGAAGCTAAGCAGAAAAGGTCGATAGCTTTTTTTAGGGTATGGAGGTCCCTAGGACTTCCTCTAGTAAAGCACAAGATGTCGTCTACAAATAAGAGGTGTGAAATAGATTCTTGAGCCGATACTTCAAGACCTCTTAGATCCCCTACTCTTCTTGCTTCTTGGATGAGTTTACTCTAAGCACATGCGATTAAGAGGAATAGGGTCCTGGGACTTTCCCTCAGAACTCAGTCGAAAAGTATTCGGGTCCTAGGATTTTCCCTCTTTGCATTGAGAAAAGGGTGGCATGCACCTCTAATTCTGAGACTTCCTACCCAAGAGCCTAGTTCATATCTTCGTTAAAATCCGGCTGGAATTCAGAGACCACTTGAAGGATCTCCTGTATTGGACAACCACTGGGTTCTTTGAATAAAGACTCAAAATGTCAAGACCCCTTCTTGGCTTTATCGTTAAAATAACTAACCATGGAACCATTGGAGGCTTTAATCTCCCAAATTGTATTCAATTTTTTTCTGAAGTTGGCATATTGATGAAAAAATTTAGTGTTGTTGTCTCCTACTTGGAGCCATAGCACCTGACTCTTTAGCCTCCAGGTTTTCTCTTCTTTTTCTAGTAAAATATTGTGGGAGAACTCCAACACCCTTAGGCTCTGAAGCTAGGAATCTGAAAGGGATCCTTCCTCTAAGTCCTTCTATAGAATGGAAATTTTTTCTTCCACATCTTTGAGCTCATGCTTTGACTTTTCAACAAAATATTTGAGCCATTTTTTGATAGAGAATTTGACCTTGGCTAGGTTCTATGTGAATTGACCCATCATAGAGGACACATGGGAGGGAGACAGATGGATCCATGTGGAATTCACAAGAGCCCAGAAATCCTCCTCGTCTAGTCATACAGGGTTGAACTTGAGCAGAGCAGGGAGGATTTCATTACCTATGGAAATGGAGAGTAAGATAGGTCTATGGTCAGAGCGACCTCCTTCCTCCACACTTGGTTTAACAAGAAAGCCTTCTTTTATTATCGATTCCAATATAAAGAATTTGTCTAGTCTTTTGGATATTGCATTTTCTCTTGTTCTGAAGTTCATCCAGGTGGGGACTAGTTTTGTGGGATCAATATCAACCAGATGAGGTTTTTCAAATAATGAGGAAAAAAAACCACTTTGGGATCCTGTCTAGGATGGGACCCCAAAAACTTCTTGGATAGAGAGAGTCAAATTCATGTCCCCTCCCACCACGGTGTGGGTATCATTTAACAAGCCAAAATACGACATGCCTTCTTGGAAGGGGATTCGATTCTAATAGGGTCCATAAATGTTGATTAAATTAAAACATGTACATGAGTCCTTGTAGTCCAAATTTACCGTGATGGTTGTTTGGAAAAAGGAGGAAGAGATGGATCTGCATGCCAAGATCCAACCTTTTATCAGTCCTCCAAACATTTTGTCCGCATCTACAATGCAGAAAGATCAACTTTTCATCCAGTTTTCTAAAACGGCTCTAATTTCCCCCCCTTTGCACATTGTCTCTTGAAACATCAGAACATCTGGATTGAGACTCGAAATGAGTCTCCTGAGGGCCAATTTTTTGGGGGCGCCCCCAATCCCCCTTATATTGAAGGAAATGACTTTCATTTGGAAGAGCTAGGGAGGCCTCCCTACTCTAAGGGCCCTGAAAATTGTTGTTTGCTTTCCTTTCTTAATGTTTGCAATTGCACGTTGTTGAGTTGCGAGTAGGTGAGATTTTTCTCCCGACTGAGATGGGAAAAAAATATGCAATGTTGTTTTGAGCATGGAACTGATTTTTTTAAGGTATTACTTTACCTTACCTTAGCTGGCTCTAGTGACCATGTTGTTGCATAAATTTCACATGCAATCTTTAAGCCAAAGAAACTTCATTAACAATTTTTTTTTTGAGTTGTGATTAATGGTCTAGTTGTCTTCGTTCGGATGATTGACAACACCCTAGTTTCATAATGGCTTCACCAACCCTAGGACACATTTATAGATATTTACATCTTTTTATGGGAGTATGGGGTCTAATGTAATAAATTTGTTATGGAAAACACTAATATAAACATTATTGCCAATTTATAATAGTTGTGTATGAAATCTAAGGATTTTTTTTTGGAAAACTAAAACAACTATTTTAACACACATTTGTTTCCAAAATGCATTGAAAGTAGGAACATAGCCACCACAATGGCCCTTGTTTGAAATGGCTTGTCACTGACATGCAAATACTATAATGGATTTTGTATATGTACTCAAGCTCCTAAAAACTCAACGTGATATATAGCCTTGTAAGCACTGAAGACAATTAGGTATTTATCTCTATTAGAGTTTTATACATAAAATCAAGGGGTTGCATTTGCAATTAGTATGTTGTGTACATTATCTGTGATGCATGTGTAGTTGAAAATGCCTTGATGTGCTTTGCTACAATATGAATGGGGAATGTATATGAACTAATTTTTTTGGTAGATAAGCTATAACTTAGAGAAAAACAAAAATTATCGACACTTCCATATATAGACCTAATGGGTAGAGACAAAAGCTTCTCATGAAAGATGCACGAGGCTTGCAGAGATCCACAAGCCCACTTCCATTAGTCCTAAATCTCAATGATGTAGCATTGAAATCATACATGTGCTACAATGGAGTTGTTGAAATCATATGTGACAAGTGTGATTGGAGTGGTTAATGGGACTTGTTACACCCTCACTTCTAGTGGTAACTAGAGGAAATTTTTTTCTCCATGATCCACATTTCGGATAGCAGGTTCAATGATTTTATTCCAGACTCTCCACAAACATTTTTTGGCATATGCCTTCCATCACATGTTCATCTCAGCCCACTCATATGATATGGCGCATTCACATACTCAGGTACATTGTTCTGACATGGGTTGAATTGGATAATGAATCATGATTATTTGGAGTTATGTTGGTTTCCTTGTCTCACCATGGTGGTCATATCATTTTCTAGTCAAGTGTTGTCACTCTTGGGAAAAGTTGTACTACTGGGGGGCCTTAATGGGGGTAA
>JASDQU011378370.1:28626-43733 GCA_032191745.1 Picea mariana | reverse complement strand
GGCCATTGAACAAGACATTGTAACTCAGGAACAGTTGGAAGTCAGACGACGTGAACGCAGAAATCTTCATTAACTTCCTGCACCAAGGTTAGCGAAATTTTCTATCAACTATTATCATATTTTTTGGATGCCTTGACACTGTACTTTAAGCCTTAGTACAGACTCAGGAACAACAAGCCTCATATGTCCAAAGTCCTTAGAAAATGGAAATAGTGTTTAATATTATTAATATAAATATTTTTATATTAAAATATTTATATTAATATTTAATCCAATATTTAATTCATGACCTCACATCAAATCATGGGCACTAATCTCAATTTTTAACATTGAAAAGTCAAAGGGTGGATGGAGGGCGCACATACATATCGAGCGGAAAACTAGCGCAGAGGTTAATTATTTGAAAGCGGGCCAATAAAAATACCGTGGTTTCGACTCGAGACCAAATGGCACCACCGGATGCATTTCGAGGGCAAAAGAGGGTGAACTCAAAACCACTTTTCTCCAGCCCGAAATAATAAATGCAACCATTTATCATATGGTTTATGTGAAACATATTTTCTAGTACTGTGTTTCAATAATAATTATGGAATTTCCAATAAATGAAATTCTTCCTCGCGGTGAAATTGTTTTACAGAGGTAAAATTTGAATTTTACAAATTAAAGAGATTAATGTTTAGTTCCATGGAAAATAATTAAATGGGAAGATGTATGTGAAAAGAAGACTTGGATAATTTTTCATCCAAAGGTTTTATAGAAGTAAATGAAGAAGATTAAAAGTATTTTACCAAAGATGGTAACCAAGACATGGTTTTCAAAACCATGGGAAACAAACCAGTCAATGGTTTTCACAGTGAAACGGTAAATTGGAAAAAACAAGACACACTAAATGTTTTTCACAATAAAATGGTAAATTGGGAAAAACAAGACATGGTTTTCAAAACCATGGGAAGTAAGCAGTAAATGGTTTTAAAAACCACGGGCATGAATTAAATTATGGAAATTTAATTCTAAACGATAGAAAAATATTTGAGAATTATTTTTATTCAAACATATTATTCCCAAATATTTATTGAGAATATGGATAAATGGAATTAGATTTGAAAGAGGGTAAGTGACATTTACAGGAGAATGTGGCAGAGGAAGGAGATGAAGCGTCAAATGAATCAATAGTTGGATCATGAAACATTTTTTTTTTTCTGAAAACTGTCATTTGTAATCATTGTAGTCAGTTTTAGAAGTTGAAACGTTTTAGTTCAGCTATTGTAATCAGTTTCTAACTAAAGGAACCCAAATTGTATAAGTATTGAGATTTCCCAATGTATTAATGGTTGGCAGAAGTGCAAGGGCACCTTTTATTTGTTTCCTGAACTCAATTGTAAATTTCTGGAGCTGAATTGAATACATATGCAAAAGCTTTTGAAGTCTCTATAAAAAGATTCTAATGGTGGTGATATGAGTTTTGTCTCCTCTCTTTGTATGTATTTCCCGTGTTATTTAATTCCATTTGCATTTTCTTCTATTTAAATTGGATAGTCAAAGGCCCAACATTCATCTTGTGATGCTCTCAGATGAAGCAATTTAAATTGTGTGTATTTCTTCCTAACTAATTCAAAATTCATTCCATTAATGCTCTGATGCAGTTACTTGTTTTCCCCCTTTCCTCTTACACTCTGCAAACTTCAATTTACAACTCAGATTCATTGCCTCATTTAGTCTTTATCCTCTAGAGAGTTCTACCGACCAACCATTGTTTTCATTCACTTTCAAAATTTTGACTCTGTAGCCCTAAGTGTCCCTCCCCTTCTTGGCCAGCAAATTTATAAAACCCCCCCAAAACAAAACCAAACCTAGCCATGGATTGTCAAAGAAATATCAAGTGACATGAGAGATCCCTCTCTGAGCTGAGCAGGATATTACCCATCTCTAAAGTTGGTTGAAACAATTACCTCTATACTTTGTTTTATCAGCTGAACAAATTTACAGAGTGCTAACATTCTGGCGCTATTGTCGGAGACGAAGGTGAAATCTTCTCTGGGAGAAACGAAAAAGTTCAGATCTGAGTATTGATGGTGAAAAGTATTCGGACAAATAAAGGTTGTACATCATTCACCTGGCGACTCCATTTTCAAGAATCTAAAATTCAAAATTTTTATGGCGACTCCACTGTCCAAAGACTCGGTAGCCTGAAGAATTTATTGGTGACTCCACTCAAGCTTCAAAGGCGATTTAGAGACTCCACTGGAAGATGAGATCCCTTGACAGAGGTATGAAAGGACATCATGGGAGAAAACAAGTACCTAAAGTTGAGTTTTTTCCAAGACATAATATTTTTTGTTATTAATTACCTTTTGTCCTTTCCTGAACATGCTAAGCAAATTTTTCTTTACCTACTGCATTCAAGTGATGATCATGAGAATCTTGCAATTGTATATCCTCCTCTTAGATTTTTATATACATCTCCTCAATGTATCATTGATTTTGATCAAAAAATTTCATCTGAGCCATGTGATGACCATAACCAAGTTGATGAGACTCATGAAGCCAAGGCTGATATTTCACCTCTTATACTTGATCCAACACCCTTTAAGATTCAACATAGATACAAACCCTTAAAATTATCTCACATCCTTCATGATTTTCCTCCAAAGCACTATAAGTACCTACTTGTGTTTCATGAAGAACACGATGTCATCACAGCTGAAAAACACATCCAAGATTTTGAACATTTTATAGATTTGTTTGAGATCGATCATGATGATGTTTGTATGAGGGCCTTCTCTCAATCCTTGAAAGGGGATACCAAAGACTGGTTTAAATATTTGTAGCCAAAGACAATTAGCTCATGGGAGGAATTGAAGACTGTCTTTTTTATGTTTTGGGGCAAGAAGAAATATTTGGATCTACAACTTACAGAGTTCTATGCCTTAAAAAGGCAAAGCAATGAAACTATTTCTACATTTAGTAGGAAGTTTTCCAGTATTTATTACAATTTTCCCAAATAAATTCAACCCACTGAAGTTGTTTCCATGCTCCATTATGCAACAACTTTTCATCCAAATTTGTCCTACCTTATGATGGAAAAAAGACCTAAGTCTTTAAAAAAAATGTTTAATGATACTCAGGAGATTCAACACAATATCCAAGCATGTAAACAGATTCAAAATGAGGGGTTGGATGCTCCAGAACATGAAAGTGAATATGAACAGAAAATAGTTGATTGAAATCTTGAGCATAGAGTTGATAATATCATAGGTCTTCTTGAATTTTTAAATGCTATGATTTTGCAAAGGATTATGTTCCACTTATTGAAAAGGAAGACACTAATTTGGCTTATGATCCATCCCATGATAAGCATGAGGATGATTGTTTTATGTATTCATTTGTAGACAGTCAAGAAGATGAATTTACAAATCAGCTTGTTGAAGAGCAGGTTGATGTTCCAAGCTTTTCCTTGTTAGATGACATTGAATATGTTGTTGATTTTCCTATATATGATGAATATGATGATAATGATGATGTTGACTTCCTAGAACAACCAATTGCATGTTCTCTATCAGAAAATGTTCATTTTCAGCAGGGTAATGAGAGCAATCAACCTACATATCACAGTTACAAAGAAGAAAATATTGAATCAATTGAAGGGAATTCTCTACCTTTATGTTTTTCTTCATTTAAATTGTTGAAAGAAAATTCTAAGATCATCATTGAAGAAAAGGAATGTGTGTTGATGCCAAATCACATTGAATCACTGGAACAAATTGACAAGATATTGCAGCGATCTTCTCATGTGTTTGATGTCCCTGTTACTTGTTATGTAGAAGGTCTTATCAGTTCAAAATTACATCCATTGGTCGAAGATGAATCTGAAAATGAGTGTGTTCAACAATCCAAAGAAATTGAAAAACGTGCATATGACAGCAGTGAAGAAAATGAAGAAGGTTTTGAATCAAGTGAAAGAACCTTACCATTGTGTTTTTCTTCTTTCAAATTGCTGAAACAAAATGTTTATAATGTTTCAAATCAAAAATCCTCCATGCATGATGTTGAATATGAATAAAGTAGTGGACTTGCAAATGAAAATTATCTTCCATTATGTTTATTTTCCTTTGAATTGTTGAAAGCAAATCATGAGATAACAGAGGAAGAAGGGAAGTCTCACTGCATTCACAATGGCATTGTTTTACATGAGAAAATCATTTTCAGTGAGGAAGACCAACAACCTTCTCTTGCATTTAATGATTGTGTTGTTGATTACATGGAAGGTTATTTCAGTCCAGATTTGTAGTCTGTGCTCAAGTACCATCTTGGAAATAAAAATGATGGTCAATAAATGTCAATGTTAGATATGGATTACTTTCCACCAGGGGTTTCATTTCAGCCAACATTGTCTTTTGACTTAGAAGATTTTTATTTCCAGCAGTCTCAGCAGATTTTTCAACCTCTTGGTGGAAATCAACAGGTTAAATCACATGAAAACAATAATGTAGTGGAATGGGTGAAACATGATTGTTGTTTTGTGCATGTTTTACAGGATCCATTTGCAGTTTTGTTGGAGGAAGTAAACAATCCAAATGTTTTTAATTTTTTTAGATTTGGATTTATGGATGAATTTTTTAATGAATTATCAGTAAACAGGCTTTGGAGCAAGCGTGTGCAAGGAAAACAAAGTGGTTAAAATTTTGGCATGGCTACATTGGCATTATGATTTCACTTGATTGGCGGTTCATTTTAGTAGTTAGGGTAGGTAGGTGCGAATAAACTTGTTGGTCAACATTTTTCACTTTGGATTTCTAGTAGTGTGTACAATCAGATTTTAGTGGTGTATTCAGTGTTCATTATCCAGTTGAGAGCAGTGTGCATAACTTGGTTTTCAATGGACACTGGTGACATGTCGAAGTAGAGTAAACACACATGTTTTGGGAGCAACCCAATGGATCAGTCACCGAGTCTACGAGTTCTTTTCTACCTCACTAGGAGGATATCATCCCCATTTGGAGCCAATGTTATTATATGTTAATTTTCATTAATTTTTTCAAATCATATTGTCCTTGTGCTATCTTTCCACTTAGATTTTAAAACTTTTTCACCATCTCTGTCAAGCTCCCATCACCTAAATCCTTCACTCGATTGATAATCCAAAATATTCATGTCCTCCATGAGTCAAAAATTGGCAAATATCCCAAACCTATATCTAGCCTAAATGTTTATCTAAATCCCTCATTTCCATCACTTCATTCATTTTTACTCTTATTATCATATTCCCGTTGAAAATTAAAAATATTCTTTTTATTAAGCTTAAGCACCCTTATCCTATCCACAAAGTCATGTGATAAGCCTCATATGCCCAAAGTCCTTAGAAAATGGAAAAATCCTTTATTATTATAAATATAAATATTTTTATATTAAAATATTAAAATTAATATTTAATTCATGACCTCACATACAAATCATGGGCACGAATCTCATTTTTTAACATTGAAAAGTCAAAGGGTGGATGGAGGGTGCACATACATATCGGGCGGAGAACTAGCGCGGAGGTTAATTATTTGAAAGGGGTCGATAAAAATATCGTGCTTTCAACTCAGGACCACGTGGCGCCATCGGATGCATTTCAATAATAATTATGGAATTTGCAATAAATGTAATTCTTACTCATGGTGAAATTGTTTTACAGAGGTGAAATTTAAATTTTACAAATTAAAGAGATTGATGTTTAGTTCCATGGAAAAGAATTAAATGGGAAGATGCACGTGAAAGGAAAACTTGGATAATTTTTTATCCAAAGGTTTTACAGAAGTAAATGAAGAAGATTAAAATTATTGTACCAAACATGGTAACCAAGACATCGTTTTCAAAACTGTGGGAAACAAACCAATCAATGGTTTTCACAGTGAAACAATAAATTGGAAAAAACAAGACACAGTGAATGTTTTTCACAGTAAAATGGTAAATTGGGAAAAATAAGACATGGTTTTCAAAACCATGGGGAGCAAGCAATAAATGGTTTTAAAAATTACGAGCATGAATTAAATTATGGAAATTTAATTCTACAGGATAGAAAAATATTTGGGAATTGTTTTTATTCAAACATATTATTTCCAAATATTTAATGAGAATATGGATAAATGGAATTAGATTTGAAAGAGTGTAAGTGACATTTCCAAGAGAATGTGGCAGAGGAAGGAGTTGAAGCGTCATATGAATCAACAATTGGATCATGAAAGTTTTTTTTTTCTGAAAACTGTCATTTGTAATCATTGTACTCAGTTTTAGAAGCTGAAACGTTTCAGTTCAGCTATTGGAATCAGTTTCTAACTAAAGGAACTCGAATAGTATAAGTATTAGGAGTTCCCAATGTATTAATGGTTGGCAGAAGTGCAAGGGCACCTTTTATTTGTTTTCTGAACTCAATTGTAAATTTTTGGAGCTGAATTGAATACATATGCAGAAGCTTTTGAAGTCTCTATGAAAGTATTCTAATGGTGGTGATATGAGTTTTTTCTCCTCTCTTTGTATGTATTTCCCGTGTTCTTTAATTCCATTTTCATTTTCTTCTGTTTAAATTGGATAGTCAAAGGCCCAGAATTCATCTTGTGATGCTCTAGACTGAAGCAATTTAAAATGTGTGTATTTCTTCCTAATTAATTCAGAATTCATTATATTAATGCTCTGATGCAGTTACTTGTTTTCCCCCTTTCCTCTTACACTTTGCAAAATTCAATTTACAACTCATATTCATTGTCTTATTCAACCTTTATCCTCTGTAGAGTTCTACCAGCCAGCCATTGTTTTCATTCACTTTCAGAATTTTGACTCCATAGCCCTAAGTGTCCCTCCCCTTCTTGGCCAGCAAATTCATAAAAACCGCCCAAAACAAAACCAAACCTAGCCATGGATTGTCAAAGAAATATCAAGTGACATGAGAGAGCCCTCTCTAAGCTGAGCAAGCTAGTACCCATCTCTAAAGTTGGTTGAAACAATTACCTCTGTCGTTTGTTTTATCAGTCGAACAAATTTACATAGTGCTAACATTTTGGCATCGTTGTCGGGGACGAAGGTGAAATCTTCCCTAGGAGAAATGAAAAAGTTCAGATCTGAGTATTGATGGTGAAAAGTATTCAGACATAGAAAGGTTGTACATCATTCACCTGGTGACTCCATTTTCAAGAATCTAGAATTCAAAATTTTTATGGCGACTCCATTGTCCAAAGACTCAGTAGCCTGAATATTTTATTGGCGACTCCACTCAAGCTTCAAAAGCAATTTAGAGACTCCACTAGAAGATGAGATCCCTTGATAGAGGTATGAAAGGACATCATGCGAGAAAACAAGTACCTAAAGTTGAGTTTTTTTCAAGACATAATATTTTTTGTTATTAATTACCTTTTGTCATTTCATGAACATGCTAAACAAATTTTTCTTTACCTGCTGCATTCAAGTGATGATCATGAGAATATTGCAATTGTATATCCTCATCTTAAACTTGTATATACATTTCCTCAATGTATCATTGATTTTGATAAAAAAATTCCATCTGAGCCATGTGATGACCATAACCAAGTTGATGAGACTCATGGAATCAAGGCCGATATTTCACCTCATATACTTTATCCAACACCCTCAAAGATTAAGCATAAATACATACCCTTAAAATTACCTCACATCCTTCATGATTTTCCTCCAAAGCACTATAAGTAACTACCTGTGTTTGATGGAGAACCTAATGCCATCACAACTGAAAAACACATCCAAGATTTTGAACATTTTATAGATTTGTTTGATATTGATCATGATGATGTTTGTATGAGGGCCTTCTCTCAATCCTTGAAAGGGGATACCAAAGACTGGTTTAAACATTTGCAGCCAGAGACAATTAGTTCATGGGAGGAATTGAAGAATGTCATTTTAAAGTTTTGGAGGAAGAATAAATGTTTGGATCTACAACTTACAGAGTTCTATGCCTTAAAAAGGCAAAGCAATGAAACTATTTCTACATTCAGTAGAAAGTTTTCTAGTATTTATTACAATTTTCTCAAAGAAATTCAACCCACTGAAGCTGCTGCCATGTTCCATTATGCAACAACTTTTCATCCAGATTTGTCTTTCTCCCTGATGGAAAGAATACCTAAGTCCTTACAACAAATTTTTAATGATGCTCAGGTGATTCAACGCAATATCCAAGCATGTGAACAAATTCAAAATGAGGGGTTGGATGCTCCATAACATGAAAGTGAATATGAACAGAAAACAATTGATTGGACTCTTGAGCATAGAGTTGATAATATCATAGGTCCTCTTGAAGTTTTAAATGCTAATGATTTTGGATAGGATTATGTTCCACTTATTGAAAATGAAGGCACTAATTTGGCTTCTGATCTATCCCATGATAAGCATGAGGCTGATTGTTTTATGTAATCATTTGTAGACAATCGAGAAGATGAATTTTCAAATTATCTTGTTGAAGACCAGGTTGATGTTCCAAGATTTTCATTGTTAGATGACATTGCATATGTTGTTGATTTGTCTATATATGATGAATATGATGATGATTATGATGTTGACTTCCTAGAACAACCAACCGCATGTTCTCTATCAAAAAATGTTCCTTTTCAGTAGGGTAATGAGAGCAATCAGCCTACATATCACAGTTACAAAGAAGAAAGTATTGAATCAAATGAAGGGAATTCATTACATTTATGTTTTTCTTCATTTAAATTGTTGAAAGAAAATTATAAGATCATCATTGAAGAAAATGAATGTGTGATGATGCCAAATCACATTGATTCACTGGAACAAATTGACAAGATATTGCAACAATCTTCTCATGTGTTTGATGACCCTGTTACTTGTTATGTAGAAGGTATTGTTAGTTCAAAATTGCAGCCATTGGTCGAAGATGAATATGAAAATGAGTGTGTTCAGCAATCCAAAGAAATTGAAAAATGTGCATATGACAGCAATGAAGAAAATGAAGAAGGTTTTGAATCAGGTGAAATAACCTTGCCATTATGTTTTGCTTCTTTCAAATTGTTGAAGCAAAATGTTTATAATGTTTCAAATCAAAAATCCTCTATGCATGATGTTGAATATGAAGAAAGTAGTGGACTTGCAAATGAAAGTTATCTTCCATTATGTTTTTCTTCCTTTGAATTGTTGAAAGTAAATCATGAGATAACAGAGGAAGCAGGGAAATATCACTGCATTCACAGTGGAACTGTTTTACATGAGAAAATTGTTATCAGTGAGGAAGACCAACAACCTTCTCCTGCATTTAATGATCGTGTTGTTGATTACAGGAAGGTTATCTTAGTTCAGATTTGCATCCTGTGCTCAATTACCAGCTTGGAAATAAAGATGATGGTCAATCAACGTCAGTTTTAGATATGGATTGCTTTCCACCAGTGGTTTCATTTTAGCTAGAATTGTCTTCTAACTCAAAAGATTGTTATTTCCAACAGTCTCAACGGATTTTCCAGCCTCTTGGTGGAAATCAACAATTAAATCACATGAAAACAAGAATGTAGTGGAAGGGGTGAAACATGATTTTTGTTTTGTGCATATTTTAGAGGATCCATTTGTAGTTTTGTTGGAGGCAATAAATAGTCCAAATGTTTTTAATTTTTTGAGATTTGGATTTATGGATGAATTTTTGAATGAATTATCAGTAGAAGGGCTTTGGTGAAAGCATGTGCACGGAAAACAAACAATGGATAAAATGTTGGCATGGCTGCATTGGCATTATGATTTCACTTGATTGGCAGTTCATTTCAACAGTTAGGGTAGGTAGGTGCGAATAAGCTTGTTGGTTAAACATTTTTTAGTTTGGATTTCCAGTAGTGTGTATAGTCAGATTTTAGCAGTGTATTCAGTGTTAAGTATCCATTTGAGAGCAGTATGCAGAATTTGGTTTTCAATGGACACTGGTGATAGGTCGAAGTAGGGTACACACACATGTTTTGGGAGAAGCCCAATGAATCATGCACCGGGTCTATGAGTTCTTTGCTACCTCACTGGGAGGATAGCATCCCCATTTGGAGCCAATGTTATCACATGCTAATTTGCATTATTTTTTCCAAAGCATCTTGTCCTTGTGTATCTTTCCACTCATATTTTAAGACTTTTTCACTAGCTCTGTCAAGCTCCCATCACCTAAACCCTTCACTCAACTGATCATCCAAAATATTCATGTCCTCCATGAGTAAAAAATTGGCAAATATCCCAAACCTATATCTAGCCTAAATGCTTATCTAAATCCCCCAGTCCCATCACTTCATTCATTTTTACCCTTATTATCATATTCCCATTGAAAATTAAAAATATTCTTTTTATTAAGCTTAAGCACCCTTATCCTATCCACAAAGTCATGTGATACGCCTCATATGCCCAAAGTCCTTAGAAAATGGAAAAAGTGTTTATTATTATTAATATAAATATTTTTATATTAAAATATTTATATTAATATTTAATCCAATATTTAACTCATAACCTTACGTCAAATCATGGGCACGAATCTCAATTTTTAACATTGAAAAGTCAAAGGGTGGATGGAGGGTGCACATATATATCGGGCGGAGAACTAGTGTGGAGGTTAATTATTTGAAAGTGGGCCGATAAAAATACTGTGGCTTCGACTCGGGACCATGTGGCGCCACCAGATGCTTTTCGAGGGTAAAAGCGGGTGAACTCAAAACCACTTTTCTCCAGCCCGAAATAATAAATGCAACCATTTATCATATGGTTTATGTGCGACATATTTTGAGGAGTGTGTTTCAATAATAAATATGGAAATTCCAATAAATGAAATTCTTCCTCACGGTGAAATTGTTTTACAAAGGTAAAATTTGAATTTTACAAATTAAAGAGATTAATGTTTAGTTCCATGGAAAAGAATTAAATGGGAAGATGCACGTGAAAGGAAGACTTTGATAATTTTTTATCCAAAGGTTTTGCAGAAGTAAATGAAGAATATTAAAAGTATTTTACCAAAGATGGTAACCAAGACATGGTTTTCAAAACCATGGGAAACAAACTAGTCAATGGTTTTCACAGTGAAACGGTAAATTGGAAAAAACAAGACACAATAATGTTTTTCACAGTAAAATGGTAAATTGGGAAAAACAAGACATGGTTTTCAAAACCATGGGAAGCAAGCAATAAATGGTTTTAAAAACCACGGGCATCAATTAAATTTTGGAAATTTAATTCTATAGGATAGAAAAATATTTGGGAATTATTTTTATTCAAACATATTATTCCCAAATATTTAATGAGAATATGGATAGATGGAATTAGATTTGAAAGAGTGTAAGTGAAATTTCCAAGAGAATGTGGCAGAGGAAGGAGCTAAAGCATCAGAGGAATCGACAGTTGGATCATGAAACGTTTTTCTAAAAACTATCATTTGTTATCATAGTACTTAGTTTTAGAAGCTGAAATGTTTCAGTTCAGCTATTGTAATCAAATTCTAACTAAAGGAACTCGAATTGTATAAGTATTAGGAGTTCCCAATGTATTAATGGTTGGCAGAAGTGAAAGGGCACCTTTTAGTTGTTTTCTGACCTCAACTGTAAATTTATGGAGCTGAATTAAATACATATGCAGAATCTTTTGAAGTCTCTATGAAAAGATTCTAATGGTGGTGAAATGATTTTTATCTCCTCTCTTTGTATGTATTTCTCGTGTTCTTTAATTCCATTTGCATTTTATTATGTTTAAATTGGATAGTCAAAGGCCCAGAATTCATCTTGTGATACTCTCGGCTGAAGAAATTTAAACTATGTGTATTTCTTCCTAACTATTTCAAAATTCATTCCATTAATGCTCTGATGCAGTTGCTTGTTTTCCCCTTTTCCTCTTACACTGCAAATTTCAATTTACAACTCTGTTGGCCCTTGACCAAGTTTTGGGGAATTTCTTGGTCATGTTTGACCATTTTTGGGACTTTGACAGCCCGTCGAAGATGGAGCACCAGACGAAGCAGAGATTGCGGAATCTTAGCCTACTTTTGGGTCCATTTTGGGTTTTGGGAATATGTAATGGGAAAGGGATGTCGGCCCATGGGTTTACCCACGCTTAGGCCCACTTTTGTATGTATAAATAGACATCTAGGAATCTAGTAGAGTAGTTGTATCTATGTGATATAGTCTAAGTGCCAAGTGCGAGATCTGTGTGATAAGAGACTTTGTGCGTTCTGTATAGACTCGCAGAGCTTAGTGCAAATCCCTATGTGAAGATATAAAAGGCTTTGTGCTATAAGGAAAGGAAGGAGGATCTAGCGAGGTGCGCAGATCTCTTGTCTTATGCAGAGTAGGGTTTTTGGTGGCTTTGTATTGTAACCCATTTGACTGAAGGCAATAAAGAAGAAGATTTGGTGGACATAGCCCCAGGGTGGGGGTGAACCATGTAAGTCTGTGTGTTATGCTTTGTGCTTTAACTTGATGTGTTTATCTCTGCTTTTACTAGGTGCTTTGATATATTTAGATAGATATACTTATGCTTTGTGCTTCATTAGATGTGTCTGAATAGTAGATCTAATATGTATGAAGATGCTTAGAATTGATCTACTAGATCTGATCTATTTTACTGTTGCTAAGTGTTGAAATACCTTAGATCTAAGTGAATATTGTGATGCTCTGTGTTATCTGCGAAGTATACTAAGGGTTGAATATTGATGAATGATCGATGCTAAGTACTCTGTAAGTGATATAATCACAGATCTGTATCCCAACTAAGGTTGCAGACACCTGAGTCTTGCAACCACCCCTGCCTCTACCTCGGGTGAGACTTCATCTGCTTCACAGGTATTGTTGAAAGGTCTGGTAGTTATGGTTTTGTTGGTGCGTTATTGTAGTATTGAACCCCGAGTCTACCCCTATGCCAACAAACTCAGATTCATTGCCTCATTTAACCTTTATCCTCTTGAGAGTTCTACAGGCCAGCCATTGTTTTCATTCACTTTCAGAATTTTGACTCCATAGCCCTAAGTGTCCCTCCCCTTCTTGTCTAGCAAATTTATAAAAACCCCCCAAAACAAAACCAAACCTAGCCATGGATTGCCAAAGAAATATCAAGTGACATGAGAGCCCTCTCTGAGCTGAGCAAGCTAGTACCCAGCTCTAAAGTTGGTTGAAACAATTACCTCAGTCGTTTGTTTTATCAGCCGAACAAATTTACAGAGTGCTAACAACACTCACTCAAATGTATTTTGGTTTGTCCAAATCACAAAATATTATTCGTGATTATGAAATATTTGTGTGTGATCGTTACTTGTATTGGACTTATATGGTACACTATTACATTTGAGGTAAAAAAATCAACATTTTTTACAACATAAATTTCAATAGAAACTATTCATGTGGTTTTTTTTCTTAAAAACTCATTGTAACTCCCAAAAATAAATTCACTCACATCAATATATTAACACTTATGAACATCATATAATCATGAAAAAATTAGTGACTTGTCTTTTCAATCCTCATTATCAACATGTTGTGCTGAAACATCATTTTAACCATGTCTAGAGTATTGTTTTATTGACGAACTAGAATGTCAATATATTAACATTTTATAGTTATTTCAATTGTATCCACATCAAAAGAAAAGGTAGGTTGTATCATATGTCCCCAATCTAGGGTCTTCATTTGAGGTAGATGTTAAACAAACAATGTTTTCTTGTAGAAGAAAAAAATAGAATTAGCATGGAATTACAAAAAGACAATATTTAAAAAGGAAATATAATGCTTAGGTTAAAAGGGGAAAAATGTAAAATCAGAAGCACAATACTTAAATTAGAAAGAAGCATAGTAGTTTGGTTAAAAATGGAATATTTTGTATCTCTATTTACCACATAATGAAATCACAATATCCCCTAAATCCAATTAATAAATGTCCAATAGAGGCAATGCTAATGTATAGGAAATTTAGGAAAAAACCAAGGAAATTCTCAAAAGAGTCAGTGCGAATATTGGTGATATAAATTTTGATGAATCTAATGATTTTGAACAATATAACACTTGTTGAAACCCTAGTTTGAGGAAATCAGCTTGGGAAGGCATTGACTACAAATATTATTGACCATGCAAAAAATGGCAAGTATATGAAGACATGTAGAAGTTTAATATCGGTAGTTAAAAGACATTGCCAAACAACTAGGAACCTATTAAGGAGCTTTGATTAATATATGATGATAAAATGATCCACAATTTTTTTCTATTTGTTTTTTCTAATATATATATATATATATATATATATATATATATATATAATCTAAAGTGTCAACATGCCAAATGGAGTTCTTGAAAAATTTATTTGTTAAGGGGAAGACCAAAATATGTTGGAAGAGAATGATAATAATATATTATTGAACGATGGAAAATAGTTTGATTCATGATGGCTTTCCACCTTGTGGATAAGGATGCACCTATGGATGATGATGCTATGATTCATGATAACTGTCAAATCGATCTAGTGAATAAACCCTTATATGAAGGATCAAAGACAAATCTTATCTCCACCATTTTGTTGTTAGTGAAATTGTGTTAGGGATCTAACCTCCCTAACCCTTCACATATGTAGAATAATATATTGCCTATGTAATAAAGACAAACATTAACTAATAAGGCATATTTGATAATGTGAACAAGTATAATGTAAGAAGACTTAATAGAAGCTTTCGCTTCTAAAAAGATCTTCCTCTAGATGTTCTTTCAAAGATAGAATTAGTATAAATAGGAGTAGAAGGCATGAGAAAGTATAATCTTGAGAGTTATTGTAATAGAGCTCTACTTTGTTGGAGGTTTTCCCCTTGAAGAGGCAAGTGAACATTGTTTTCATTCAATAAAGTTATTATTGTTGGCGTTGTTATTCTCATTATTTTAAACTTAGTTACCAACTTAACAAGAACTCTACAGAGTTCTCATTTTTTGGGGGTCAAGTTTTTTACCCCGTTTTTAAAAATAGTGCTACCAGTAGCACCCCCCTCCCTTTTTAGGTGGTTTTTTTATATTTTAAATTTTTTGATACATAAGGTTTCCAAATTTTTTTTGATGCTTGTTTTTTCATTTATTTTCAAATTGTTCAATTTTTTTTTTTTTTCTGAACGATGT
>JASDQU011378370.1:0-24104 GCA_032191745.1 Picea mariana | reverse complement strand
CCATCCTTGATAAGAGGATGCGAACTTCGAAGCGAGGAAATGTGGAGTATTTGCGAGTTGGTCTTAAAGGGACGAATCCAAGCAAGGCCAAGTGGATTAAGGTTGGAAGGGTGAGGGAAATTTACCCTCATCTTCACATAGACTGAGAATCGTCTTTTGGAGGTCCAAAAGATTCCCAATGGGGAGGTGTGATCAGGGGATCAAATTTTGCTCAAATTTCAAAGTTCTCTAAATGCGACGACAATAGTTCCATTGCGTCAGTCTCGTCTTCCTGATTCTCGTGGTATATTTACTTTGTCAAATGGATGCCGTATGGAGAAGATATCGCGATCTGTTCGCCAAGCCAAACAGGCAAAAAAAATTGATGCTGACTGTACCTGTCCGTACAGTCCGTACGGTCTGACATGGCAGGACCGTACGACCGTATAGTGGTGACGTGTCAGATGCTGATTGGTTGATTGTTGGCGAGTTGGGTGTTGACACATGTCCTGTACCTAGCGAATGGTGTGAGGACACGTGGCCCAATCCGTAGGCGCCACGTGTCACTCATTTTTTTGTTCATATGGTTGTTGTATAAAATATATGGGAGTCCATGGGGTTCGACCCCCGGACCTCCCCAATGCATACGCCTTCGCACGACAGCCCGGCCATTGGGCCACAAATTGGTACTTGTTATGTACATCCATTTGATTATATTTGATTTAAAAACAATGTATATCCGATGGGGAGTCGGGCCGGGGCTTAGCCCCGGCCCGTGGTCATGTGTTCTTTATATATAACCGTGCCATATAATCTGACTGTTGGCGTGGATTTGTAAAACATAACCCATAGTTTATACGACCATATATTAATGTATGTGCACGGTTGTTTGGTGCGTGGGGTTTGTAACATAGCCCACGGACCTTTGTATTAAAACATGTAACCATATTTTATATGTGCACGGTTGGCGCGGGGTTTTGTTATGAAACCCATGGTTTATCATATGACCGGAGCACGGGAAAAGGAGTTCCAACGGTTATGGTGGTTTAACCACCTTTTATCAAAGTGTGAGGTCACATGGCCATATGCCCAGGTGTCGAGGCGGTTAGGGGCTAGCACGCCCTTAACCGTCCTACGGTTTGCATCGTTGGCGCGGTTGCACCCGGTGCTGGGTTTTTGCGCTTAAAAGAGCGTGTGAGCCAGGTTCAATGAGGGGGGTGCGAATTGTAGAACCAGAGACAGCAAGCTTGAATAAGGAGACTTCCAGGAGGCCTAACTTCTTCGTTTTTCGATCGATTGAGGTGCCGAAAGAGCCCAGACAGGGGTTTTGGGACGCTGGGAAGCCATTGGAGTAGTCGGTTTGTCAGTTTGAGCATTGTAAGACATGTTTTTGAGAACTTTTTGAGCAATTAATAATAATGATCCATTGGGAGCTGGACCAGGAGATGTAGCCCATAAGAGGGGTGAACTCCTTTATCAATTATTGTGCTTATGTGTTTATGTTCATTGATTATGTTGTTGTCTATGTGTAATTTGCATAAGTAATCCTTTAATTTATGTGTTGCAAACTGATCCTTTTTCTTTAAACACATAACATTCACTTGTAATAAGTTTTCAAGTTTTTCAAGTCTTCTTCATTTTTAGATCAGAATGTAACCATAGGCGGGTAATAGAAACTGTATGGGTGGATAAAACGACATATTATCACTACAAAAGTTTTTATTTCAAAGTTTGTTGAGCTACTTTTGGGTGTGGTAACGAACTTGAAAGAAATCCATGTTCTTTGTCAAATTTTGTTTGATTTCCTTTGGATGTAGTTGTAGACTCCATATATTTGGCGTCACCTCTGAACATTCCAGACCTTTATGTGGGCCGCCATATTTTCCACCGCTATGACGAAAGATATATTCTTATGTCATATGCAACATTTGATACACTTGCCATATTTGTGTTGATGCATTCTGCAACATTTGATACAGTTGCCAGACCTGTGTTGCCCGAAGAAGCCATGTACTTCAACAGAATAACATTTTGCATCTTCCTTGCATGTTCCTTCCAATCTACTATAATAAAACAAAGAAGTTCAACATACAAATCTTCAGGTAGGATTTTCAACCAAACAGATGATCGAATACAGGGAGAATAGCAGTCAGAACATACTTGAATTGTTTTCCTATCCCATAGCTAATGTGACATAAAATGATTCCCTCGACTTTGAATTTGGACTGGATCACATTTCTAAGTTGTCTCAGATGTCAATGGTCAGGAACATTGCAAGGAACGCACCTTAAACCCCAAGTTTTCGACGACAGAGGGAAATTAATAGTTGACAAACAATGGAATGTTGAATAACCAACCATTGCAAGCAGGCCATATCTAGAAGAGACAAGATATTCAAAAAACTGGGATAGATCTAGTTGGCAGCACCAATTAAGTCCAAGACCCGAAATTGATATTCAACTCATTTTTTACGAATATTTTCAATGTACATATTTTTTTCTGGTCGGCGACAGGACAAATCACAATCATTGTGGAAAACAATCTCATTTGTATTTTGTAACCCGTATTATTTGAATATAGAATCATTGCGGGTTTTTTTTTAAAAGTGTTTTCCAATCTCTGGTATTGCTTTTCATTTTATTTTGTACCTTTTTTCCCTGTGTGTCGTTAAACATGGACGATGAGATTTTCTTTCTGCTCATCACTACTTCAATTTAAATAAAAGGCTACTATGTGCGTTGCTTACATTTTACATTGAAGAATAATTTATCATAGGCCATACTTGTATGGCGTGGACCCTATACTTAAAGAAAGAAATTGGAGGACACGTCCTGCTTTCATTCTTCGGGTCCCGTAAATAGAATGAATTAATGACTTACAACAAGGCAACTCAAGTGTTGAAGCAATGTTCATGTTCAATATCTTGCATATATTGCAGCTTCTTCTATTGAAATAAATATAAAAACTTCCTCTTGGGAAAAACTTAGCCAGTCATCTGGCCACTGGGTCCCGGGTTTGCAGTATTGAATAACTATGTTCCATGTTCCGTCATATACATCTTGCAACCAAAGATCTTCTGTGATCTGCAATTTATGCTTTAAGTAGTGATAACTCACCAGGGGTTTGAAAATATTTGCATTAATAAAGGAACGGTTGAAGCTGCCTTAATTACTTAAATCACACCAAATTTTCAGTACATTTAATTTAATTTAGATATTAATGTTTATGGAGAGTCGATGTTTGCTCATGTCATTTCAGGGAATACAGGATGAATAGATGATAAGGATTTTATCTCGTTGAAACCACAATGTGAATTCATGTTTCTTGTTGCATTATATACATCTTGTAGTCAAAACTTGCATGCTTTCAACTAAATTTGGGAACCCAAGAGCATCCTGCAAATTGGGAGATCATTTGCATTTGAAACAGAAATAATCCATAGATATATATTACTATGGATACTATTCAAATAAATATAAAAAAATTCTCCAATAATACATATTAGTACGTATACAATTAAAATCGATATCAAACCTTTCTCTTGGCCAATACTTAGCCAATTATCTAGCCACCAAGCCCCAGGTTGGTGGTATCCAACACCTATGTCCCCTGTTCTGTCATATACATCTTGCAACAAAAGAACTTCAGTGATCTGCAGTTTATGCTTTTACTAGTAAGAACCCACCACGGGTTCAAAAACATTGCCATTAATAAACGGAAAAAAAAAGGTTTTTCAACTGTCAGATATAATTTCCCCTTTTCGTTTTCCCGTCCATTATCGCTTTCTGGCTTTATACATAGTCGTCTTTCTATGATCGGTAGTTGTAGGGTTCACGGGCTGACATATATTCATCTCCATCTCTATCTTCACATGACGAATCCGACCAGCCACTGTTCATTTGCATACTTAGTCAATTGTATGGCCGCGGTTGTCGGGCTGGCACATACGAACTCACCTTTTCTTCTTCCCGTCTGTTATCTCTTTCTGGATATATACTTAGTCTCCTTTCTATGATATCTGGTTCCATGGTTGGCGGGATGACATGTCTTCATCTCCATCTATATCCTCACATGACGAATCCAACCGATCATTGTTCCTTTCCATACTTAGCCAATTTTATCGCTGTCATTGTCGAATTCGTCATACTTACGAACTCGGTTGTTTATTGTTTCGTTAAATACGTCTTGAACTCAAAACATCTATGATCTACAATTCTACCACGGGTTCCTCGTATACATTAACTTCGTTCAAAGTATTTGTCGTTTCCTTCCATCCCCACCAACTTCGTGTCCTTCCTGATATACATTAACTATGCTCTTACTAGTGACAACTAGACACACTGGTATGAAAGAATTGGCGCCCGCTACTCCGCTATATACAAATTGACAACCGGACTCCGATATCGTCCCATCTTCTGTGTTACACATTATGCATTGAAATGTTCTGAACTATACAATTTGGTCGTTGGGGCCTTTTATCTTCTGGAGAAACCTTGTGACCGTATTTTGGATCCTCGCATTGGTGGGTTGACAAAAACTCCAAGTCCTAGTCACAGTTTCCTGTTCTTCCCATCCCCGTACTTCTTTCTAGCTATGCAACACCAAAGGTTTAATACTAGAATGACATCATGTAAAAAGCGTAAAAAAATCGTCAGTAATAAGCAAAAGTTGGGACAACCAACCATCCCTAGAGAACTTGTCTAGAAACATGCAAAGAAGATCTTTCTTAGCGAAAGCAAGTCCCAGCCAGTGTTTCTGTGTTCCATACTTGCACACTTTTTCCATTGCGGGTTACTAGATTGACAGCCTCAAAATTGTGTTTCGAATTTTCGGCGAGTTGCAAAGAGCACCCGGAGTTCCGCAATATACAATATGTCCGCAGAAATGTATAAAAACTCTTAATTCTCTTCCCCCCCCCCCTCTATTATCCCTTTTTGGTTCTATATTTAGTCACAGATATATGATCACGGCCTTATGGATTCGCAAATTGGAAACTCTTTATCTATATATTCACACCATGAGCCCGACCGACCGTGGTCCCTTTCGATACTTAGACAATTATGTAATCACCGAGTCTCGGATTTTCGATATCCAACACCTATGTCCCATGTTCCCTCATATACATCTTGCACCCAAAGAAATTCTGTGATCTGCAATTTATTCCTTTACCGGTGAGAACTTAGCAGGGGTTCGAAAGGATTTGCATTAATAAGCAAACAGTGGATGTTCTTCTCTGAGATACGTAGTGTTTTTTTCGTTGTCTTCTTCCTGTGTATTATCGCTTTCTAGTTATATACTTAGTCACCTTTCTATGATCGCGGGTTCTAACGTTGGCATTTTGACATATCTTCATCTCCATATATATCCTCACATGAGGAATTCGACCGACTGTTGTTCATTTTCATACTTAGTCAATTTTATGTCCGCGGTTGTCGAGTTGGCGCTTTCGAACTCTGTTGCTTCTTGTTCCGTGATATACATTTTCTACTCAAAAATTTTGTGATCTACAATTCCACTGTAGACTCCATCTTTTTTCCCTTTTTTTCTTCCTGTGTATTATGGGACTATAAAGTATGGACATGAGATTTTATAGAGCATGTACGGAGTCTGCATTCCATACGTAGCCACTTTTTGGATCACGGGTTCTTGGGCGGGCGGGCTCAAAATTGTCCTCCATTGTTCTATGCCCTGCAAATAGCACCCAGAATTCTGTGATATACAAATTGAATGCAGAATTTCCAAAATTTTGCATTCCATACGAATCCGACCGACCGCTATTCCTTTTCATACTTAGTCAATTTTATGCCCGCGGTTGTTGGGTTGGTGCTTTCGAACTCTGTTGCTTCTTGTTCCATGATATACATTTTCCACTCAAAATTTCCGTGATCTACAATTCCACCGCGGAATCCTTCGTCATTTTCCCCTTTTTTTCTTCACGTGTATTATGGGACTATAGAGTATGGACATGAGATTTTATAGAGCATGTATGGACTCCACATTCCATACGTAGCCCCTTTTTGGATCGCGGGTTCTTGGGTGGGCAAGCTCAAAATTGGGCCTCCATTGTTCTGTGCACTACAAATAGCACCTAGAATTTCGCGATATACAAATTGACAAGCAGACCTACGGGCTGGCTGGCTCAACATTGCGCTTATTTTCAATACTAAATTAGCTCTTACTAGTGAAAACTGGACACACTGGTATGAAACAGTTGGCATCACACCCTCCGCAATATATAAATTGACTACCGGCTTCCGACATCGTCTGCTCTTCTGTGTCACATATTATGCATTCAAATGTTCTGATTGACACAATTTGAACATCGTGGCCTCACGTCTTCTGAAGAGACCTTGTAAGCCTGTTTTGGATCCTCCTGTTGTCGAGTTCACGAAATGTCGAATTCTTGGATACTGTTTCGGGTTGGCCCTTTCGATTTCTGCCGGTTCTTCTTCCGTAATATACATCTTGCACTTGAAATTTCCATTCTCTACAATTCCACCGCGCACTCATACCTTTTTCCCATTTCTTCCTCCCGTGTGTTATCGCCTTATGGTTATATACTTATTCTCCTTTCTATGATCGCGGGTACCAATGTTGTCAGGCTGACATATCTTCATTTCCATCTATATCCTCACATGACGAATCCGATGGACCATTGTTCCTTTCTATACTTAGCCAATTTTATGGTCGCGCCTGTCGGGTTGGTGCTTTCGAACTCTATTGCTTCTTGTTCCATGATATACATCTTGAAATAAAAACTTTCGTCATCTACAATTCCACCATGGATTCCTCGAACTCGCAAGATTCATTCTACCACAGTTTAGAAATGTTTCAAAGTATCTTTCACTGCCTTCCATGCCCACTAAATTCCTGTTGTTCCTAATATACATTGGTTGTGCTCTTACTAGTGAGAACTCAACACAATGGTATGAAACAGTTGGCATCCGGCCCTCCACAATATACAAATTGACTACCGCATTCACATCTTGTACTCAAAATTTTCGTGATCTACAATTCCACCGCGAACTCCATAGTCCTTTTTCCCTTTTCTTCTTTCTATGTATTATGGCTTTCTGGTTATATACTTAGTCGCCTTTCTATGATCGCGGGTTCCAGCATTGGCGGGATGGCATATATTTATCTCCATCTATATAATCACATGACGAATCCAACCGACCGTTGTTGCTTTCCATACTTAGTCAATTATATGGATGCGGTTGTCGGGTTGGCAGTTTTGAACTCTGTTGCTTCTTATTTCGTGATGTACATCTTTCACTCAAAACTTTTGTGATCTACAATTCCATCACAACTCCTCGAACTTGCAAGATTCATGCTACCACAGTTCACAAATGTTTCAAAGTATTTGTCGTTGCCTTCCATCCCCACTAACTTCTTGTCCTTCCTAATATACATTGGTTATGCTCTTACTGGTAACTCTTACTAGTGACCTCTGCACACACTGATACGAAACAGTTCTCATCCGCCCCTCCGCAATATACAAATTGACTACCGGGCTCCAACATCATCCCCTCTTCAATGTTACATATTATGCATTGAAATGTTTTGAAGGATACAATTTGACCATCGGGACCTCATGTCTTCTGGGGAGACCTTGTCAGCCTATTTTGGATCCTCATGTTGATGGGTTCACGAAATCTCCAATTCTTAGTCACTGTTTCAGGTTGGCGCATTTGAACTCTGTTGCTTCTTGTTCCGTGCTATACATATTGCACTCAAAATTTCCGTGATTTAAAATTCCACCGCAAACTCCTTAAGTCCTTTTTCCGTTTTCTTCTTCCCATGTATTATCGCTTTGTGGTTATATACTTAGTCTCTTTTCTATGATGGCGAGTTCCAGCGTTAGCAGACTGACATATCTTCATCTCCATCTATATCCTCACATGACAAATCTGACCGACCGTTGTTCCTTTCCATACTTAGCCAATTTTATGGCTACGCTTCTCGGGTTGGCACTTTCGAACTCTGTTGCTTCTTGTTCCGTGATATACATATTGCACTCAAAATTTCTGTGATTTACAATTCCACCGCAGACTCCTTAGTCCTTTTTCCCTTTTCTTCTTCCCATTTATTATCACTTTGTGGTTATATACTTAGTCGGTTTTCTATGATCGCGGGTTCTAGCGTTGGCGAGCTGACATATCTTCATTTCCATCTATATCCTCACATGATGAATCCGACCGACCGTTGTTCATTTCCATACTTAGCCAATTTATGGTCACGGTTTCCGCGTTGACGCTTTCCAACTCTTTTTCTTCTTGTTCCATGCTATACATCGTGCACTCAAAACTTTTGTCATCTACAATTCCATCGCGGACTCCTCGAACTCACAAGCTTCACTCTACCATAGCTCACAAATGTTTCAAAGTATTTGTCGCTGCCTTCCATCCCCACTAACTTCTTGTCCTTGTTGATATACATTAATTATGCTCTTACTAGTGATATACAAATTTCCCTCTGGATTGTCCTACCATACCCTCTTCGGTGTTACGCATATTGCACTCAAAAACTTCTGAGACATACAATTTGACCCTCGCACCCTCACCTCCAACGGTTGTACCTTGTAACCCTATTTTGAAGCTGCTTTTTCCCGTACCTGTGACCTCCGTATTTTCTTAGTATGCAATTAAAAACCTTTCATGGTAACAGCTGACCATGCAGGAACCATCAACATTGTCATTAATGAGCGAAACACTCTAGGGGATCTCCCATTATTACGTATTAAACCAAGATCTGCGGAGAGTTATTTTGTCCCTTTTGATTTTTCATCTCGAACACGCATCATCATGTTGGCCTACTCAAGAAATATAGAATGATTAATCGCTCATTGTCGTATACACCATGTTCGCATTTCTATGTATGCAATTACTAGTGTTTAATGATAACAACACATCATGCAACAACTATCCAAATTGTCATTAATGAACAAAAGTCTCGAGGATATCTCCCATTCACGCGCATTGGAACAAGATTTGTGCAGGGTTGTATTATCCCTTCCAACTTTTCATTTCATTCATCGTATGGAGCAAACAAACGTTCTTGTATACCTATGGCAGCAGGTCGACAGCAGTTTTGTGGAGATACAGTAAATATCTTCGGAGATCAAGACCAGAACTTCTAGTGGTCCAAGGCATACTTTTACTATTCATCCCATTCCGCCCAGAACGAAGTTATTTGGAACTCCGGAATCGCTCGTGCAAGCTGCATCCCTGAGGTTTTTGACTGTAAGGAGGTGGTCTCTTGGTGCGCCGAAAAATATATTCCAAGCCAAATAATTAGTCCATTTCTCAACCATTCTCCTAATTCTTTGTCGCCTCAGGTCTTCCGCAAGATGTTAAAATTGTCGGAGCCAAGATTAACGTTCATAGGACAAGACTGCAAGGGTTCCTAGAAAAACATGATAACGGGTTGGACATCTTGGTCGAGTTCCTCAAAGACCCGACAACAGTTCCTCAAGATATCACAAAGTTGCAGGTAAGTTCCTTTAGAAACCCATTACGGGAAATTGCCTAGTTTTTTACAAGAATAATGGGACAGGCATCCACAACAAGAATTTCCCAAATAATTATTTATATTTTGTACTTCACAGTCAAGGAACAATTCATTTTCGATTGGGGGAAGCTAATTTCCATTGATATTTGTTCCTAGTTGTCACGATTCAAAGAATCGAATAAATTTTATATGTCATCCTACTTGATTTTCGCAATAGTGCATTGTTGTTTGTTTCCAAAACTTTCTCTTTCCAATAAAATAAACTGTGGATTAGACCCAGTAACATTATGGTACCAGGCCCTGTGGAGGCACAAGGCCTCCCATTGTTTTTATGAAGTTTTTAATGGCTTTGTCTCAGTTTTCAAAGATTTGTTGTTAGGGAAGGATGTTCCCTGGATGTCTGGCTAGGCAACCATGTTTTTGAACAGGAAGGGCACACTTGAACAAAAGGAAAATCATAGTGTACTCATGGTATTTGGCTCTAAGGAAAATCATGCTTTCCTTCCATGCCACATCATGGACAAGATGTTTGTTGCAGAAATAGCAAGGCAATACAACCACTGGTTGCATTTTTTCCATGACAAGAAAAAAAAACAGTTCATTCCTCTGCCCTGGAAAGTCTGAGACTTTGTGTGCAGAAACGTCAATAAGATTGATGAATTTACTGACCATTTCAAGAAATTGAACCTAACGTATGCTGAAAGGCTAAAAGGGTTCGACCCTAATGGGATTTTTTGAGAACATTTATTGGTAGATGGCTTTAACATCTCTTTTATCCATAGACACCTGACCGAAGATAGGGACAATGACAACAACAATGTTTCTTCTAGCAATTGCGACGCAAAGACATTGCAAAGCTTGACTGAATTGTACAGACAATAGAGAAAAGCATCCAGTGAGAAGAGTGCCCAGTCCCCCGCCAACACTCCCAAGAGCACGACATCACGGAGCATCACTTCAATGGCCCACCCCAGTAAGAAAGAAACCCACAAATCTTTGAACAGAGGAGGAGATAAGAACCCTCCTCACATAAAAATTAATAGTTCTCACAAAATTCCACTGACAAAGAAGAGAAAAAACAATGCAGGGTAGGCGGATGAACCCAAAATTGAAAGTGAACAAGTGCAACTTGAAATTAAAACTGAGCACATGCAAAAAATTGGGTCGTTCGCAGTGGAAATAGCTGAGACTGAATTTTTTTACAAAGATGAATCCTTCGTATTCCAAAGCATTGTTTTTGACAACCAATCTAAAAGTATGGTCATTGAAAAGAGAGATGTAACAAACAGGAAAGGCAAATCTCGCACAGAGATTAACTTTAGGGAAATGTGGCCGTCCCAAATATCCCTATTTCACCAAGTAACCGGTGATGCTCTTCATGATTCCATTGGAGGAATTGAAGTGGAAAATTCCAAAGTGAAAGAACGCCTCAACGAATTTGAGAAGGCTTTCATTGCAACCCCAAAATTTGCCAGTCCTTTAGCAAAAAACATGCCTGCTATGACTAGAACCAAGATGAAAGTATCATCTACCCTCATTGCATGCTCTAGAGACCTTGTAGAGAATAACATCAACAAAAGAATGCAGCTAGTTATTGAAGCCTGGGAAACATCGCAAAATTTAGTTTCCTTCGGAAAGAAGGCAAATGATTTGCTTGAACATTTGTAGGCGAATTTAAAAATGATCAGCTTTTTTGTGAAGAGGTGCTGACCCATTTTTCCAACCATGCCGTCAACACATCGGAACTGAAAAGAAGACAAGAGAAACTCCCCTCCCCAAAGTGGACCAAAAAAGTAAAAGCATGCTATAAAAATAAAGTTAAGAACCTGGAGCTCATTGTCAAATCATGTAAACAAGCCATATCAGAAAAGGAAGATTTATTCACAAGCCTAATCCAAATAGACTTAGTCAGAAGTACCAACGAGGTTCAAGACCCAAACTTAATTCTCAAATCCTTGAAAATAACCAAAGAAGCCTTCCATGAACAATGATGCAGGAGCATCGTATAAAGCCCAAGCGCGTGTCGAAAGCCAAGGAGACAGCTGGACGCACAGATGTAATTTGAACACGTTTTTGTGGAAACGTTTTGAATTTCAAAATCTCAAACATTTATGTAATGGATAGGAGGAAAGTGCATTTGCATTTATACCTTGGATATCCAAACTGATTTTGGAGCGTATGTTCCTATCTGCTGCATGTAATAGCATTTATGGTGTTTAATGCAAGTAGGTAGATTTAAATGATAGACTAGACAGTTTTAGGAGCATAGGAGGGAAAACGAATGATAGACACCCTCACACTTGTATCATTGTAACATAACTCAGAATTCGTAAGTTGTAGAGATGCAGAGGAGAATATAGGAGAACAAAGAATTTTTATGCATTTTAGTTGTTATTTGCCATGTACAGGGGCACTGGAATTAATAGAATAAATATTTGATTCCAAATCTATGTGTGTTTGTTATGGTTGTTGGAACCACCTGTTGAATGGTATGTTGCAGGTTTATTTATATTCTCTGTATGCATTTTCTTTTAATGTTATGTGTGTGTGCATGCTCTAGAATTCCATGTTGAATGTTTGAATTTTGGATGAGGGGAGAATGAGTTTCAATTGTTTCTCTTTCTGAGAACTTCTGCAAAGAGTGCAGTGGAGGGTCCACAAGGAGTGCGTCGACCACATTCTGAATTTCATCTCAGAACTCCTAGAAGAGATTCAATTGTGTCTTTACAAGAAGGAGTGCTAGTAGAGCACAGAGCCGTGCAAAGTGTGCGTGGGCTGGGAAAGAGGGAGAATTTCTTCCAACTCACAGAGGAGTTGATGAATTCTCTATTGCAAAGAGTGCACAAAGCTTTCCTCGAAGGATAGTTGTGAGTTATCACTAAGTGTGCAAGGTTCATGCACAGCGAAGGATTGAAGTCAAAATTCGCCAAGGAAAGCTCGAAGAACTAGAGAATCAACTTTGGTTGAAGGTCATAAAGGGCGAGCAAAGGTCGAGCTGGACCGAAATCAAGAAAGGAGCAGGTCCAAGTGCCTTTGCCAAAGATCAGAATCGAAGGTTGTCAAAAGACAGGGACGAACAATCTAAATTCTTCATGGAGAACTCGAGAGATTGCGAGGACCGTAGGATTGGCAATAGCTGCAAGGTGGTTAGCGACAGGAAGGCATCCACCACCCAGAATCAAGGATCAACGGGATTCATTGATCGGGCTTTCTCTAAGCCATTGGATAATTTTTTGAATCCGAGGATCGTAAGTTTGGAGGGAAGGCCAAATTCTTGGTCGCTCCAAGTCCCGAGTCGCGAGGTGCTGGAATAAGGATCCAAGCCATTGGATCTTGGTCACAGAAGAACCGTTGGATCAACCCTCGTGTGGTATTGCATATCGGGGGTTCGAAGGTTGAAAAACATTTCACCCAGATCGCAAAAGTCGTGAAGTGTCGAGCACTGAGGACTCGTGCAACCAGGTGGCACATCCCGTAAAGTGGGGATCATGAGGGTGACAAGTGACGTACACACGTCACTGTGGAGGAGTCAACACCCTATTGGCTTATCGCGTTTCATGGATTCGCAAGGGAGGATCACAAGGGCTCAACATTCCAACTCGCGAATTCACAAGTTGCGAGAGGAGCTAACACTTAGCTCTAGCTGATGGTTATGTGCGGAAGGTGCTAACGAAGAGGAGCCATACTCCATATCGCGTTCACGGGTATCAGAGGTTTGGAGAAAGAGGAGTCGAAAGTCTTCGACTCTCCAACTCATGGTCACATTTCAAAAGACTAAAGAGAGGGGCTTATCCCTTAAGCCCATTCAAAGCTTCACATCTCGGCTATTGCAGAGAGCGGTGGCATTGTGTTGAACGTGCCGAACTCGCGAGACCCGGAAATCCTTTGCGTTCTTGAACAAGGGTTTCGCTTAACTCTTGTGGTAGTTTGGAGAATATCCTGCGTGGATCTCAGCTCGAGGGTCAGGGGTCTACACCAGTTGTGGTATCAGAGCACAGAAACTCTCTTTGCTTTCTGTAGCAGAGAGAAAAGAGGAATTTAATAGCCATGTCGTCGAGAAGAAGAGAAAGGCCCATGCCTGATCCAGCAGTGGAGCAAGAAATGAGAGAACTTTGTGCCATGCTTGATGCTATGGAAATAGTACAGAGGCAAAAAGTCGATGTTGGAGACATCAGCGAGGATGAAATTGAAAATGAGGTAGAAAATGAAGGAGAATAAGTCGCAGCCAAAGATGCTGCAAAAGAACATCTATTCAGAGTTGTTGCAAGAATTGGAGCTAGAGAGAAGATGGATATTCCCATGTATAAAGGAAACCGAGATGTTGAAGAGCTGCTAGACTGGATTAGAGCTCTGTAAAAACACTTCGACTATGAGGATGTCGAGGAAGACAAGAAGGTCAAACATGTCGTTTCCAAACTTAAAGGGCATGCAACATTGTGGTGGGATGAACTGTAGGCTAATAGACGTTGCAAGGGAAAGCATAAAATCAAGAGCCGGGATAGAATGGTTGCAAATATGAAAGCCAAGTTTATACCTGGTATTATCAAATAAATCTATTTCGGAGGATGCAAAATTTGAGACAGAAGTTGATGACAGTGAAGGAATATACGGAAGAGTTCTATAAGATAAACATCAGAGCAGGTCATCGGGAAAGTGATGATGAGAAAGTTGCCAGATATCTGCGATATGAAATTCAGGATGAAATGAGCATGATGACCATCTGAAACATGGAAGATTCTTATCAGATGGCTCTGAAATATGAAGAGAAGTTGAGTCGAAAGCAAGGTCAAAGAGGCCGAGACAGAAGTCAAAGCAGAGGCAAGGAAATTGCCCAAGACAGAACGCAGAAGTCCAAAGATGAAGGAAGGAAAACTCATACTCAATCTGAGAGAGGAGGAAGCTCGCAGGGGAGATAGTATGTTGACTAAAACACTTTTCCTCGAGCCAGAGGAAGAGGAAGAGGCAAAGGAGGCGAAGTGAAATTCTTTTTCTGTGGAAAAATCAGACATAAATCCTATGAGTGTCTAGAACGGAAGAAAGAGGGTGTCGAAACTCACATTTCCAAAGCTCAGGGACAGAATGTTGAGGCAGAAGATGCTGAGAGTAGAATATCTTTGATGATGCGAAAATTTCTCTTGAAGCCAAAGAAGGAGGCAGAGAATCCATCCCAAAGGAACAGTATATTTAGAACTGCTTGCAAGACCAAGGACAGGGTATGCAAGGTAATAGTGGACAACAATATCACAGACAATCTTGTATCTACAGAGATGGTGGAAAAACTGGAGCTGGAGACTTTTGCGCATCCAAGCCCATATAAAGTCTCGTGGTTGCAAAAAGGACATCAGGTAAATGTCACTAAACAGTGTTTAGTTGAATTTAAAATAGGGGGATATAAAGATGAAATTTTATGTGATGTCATTCCCATTGGATGTTTTTCATCTATTGTTGGGTAGACCATGGAAGTATGACAGAAATGTTGTTCATGATGGGAGAAAGAACACGTACACCCTGGAAAAGAATGGTAGGATGCACATTTTGTTGTCGATTAAAGATAAAGGGGTGAAAATAGAGATGAGCAACACTGTACTTCTCATTAGTGGGAAGGAACTTCTTAAGGAAGTTAAGAAGAAGGAAGACACACAATTTATTGTGGTTAGGAAATCCAAATTTGTTTTGAACAGCACTCCAGTAGATGATTTGTCGGAAGAGATCCAGGATTTGCCAAAAAAATTTGTTGATATAGTAGTGGACGAACTACCTTGTTCGTTGCCACCTATCAGGCGTATAAGTCATCATATTGACCTTATACCTGGAACCAGTTTGCTGAACAAAGTAGCGTATAGGTTGATGCCACAGGAGAATGAATAATTCATGAGACAGGTCCAAGACTTGATGGGCAAAGGATTGATTCGGGAGAGCTTGAGTCCATGCATTGTTCCGATAGTGCTCAGTCCAAAGAAGGACAGTGGCTAGAGAATGTGTACAGAATCAAAGGCAATAAAAAAAATTACCATCAGGTACTGTTTCCATTTCCAAGGATGGACGACTTGATGGATTGCTTGAGTGGAGAAAAATATTTTTCAAAGATTGATTTGAAAAGCGGATACCATCAAAACAAAATGAGGGAAGGCGATGAATGGAAGAAAACATTCAAAACCAATGAGGGTTTATACGAATGGCTTGTCATGACATTTGTCTTGAGGAATGCACCGAGTACCTTCATGAGGTTAATGAACGAAGTTCTGAAGGACTTCATAGGAAAATTTGTGATCATATATATTGATGATATATTGATCTTCAACAAAGCTGAAGCAGAACACTTGAAGCATTTAGCTATCGTGATGAGGAGACTGCAGCAAGAGAAATTGTTGATTAATATGAAGAAATCATCATTCATAAAGACATAACTCATCTATTTGGGTTTTGTGATCTCTTCAAACGAGTTGAAGATGGATCCAAAGAAGGTAAAAGCGATTAGATATTGGCCATCGCCGAAGAGTGTTTTCGAAGTTCGAAGCTTCCATGGTTTGGCTAGCTTCTACAGGAAATTTATCAGAAATTTCAGTGGAATTAGCGCACCGATGATGGACACAGTTAAGAAAATACACAAATCTTTTCACTGGACAGAGGACGCAGAGAAGAGTTTTAACTTGTTGAAGAAGAAGCTCACTGAGCAACCAATTCTGGTTTTACCAGATTTCAGCAAGACATTCCAAGTCAGATGTGATGCGAGTGGATTTGCAATTGGAGCGGTATTAAGCCAAGAAAATAGGCAAATTGCATATTTCAGTGAAAAACTGAATGAGGAAAAGATGAAATACTCAACATATGACAACGAATTCTACGCAGTCATACAAGCGTTGAAAAAATGGAGGTATTATTTGGTTCCAAAGGAGTTCATCTCGAACAACCATAATCATGCTTTGCAATTCGTAACCCGACAGGAAAAGTTGAACCAAAAGCATGTGAAATGGGTTGAGTTCATGCAGAATTTTACTTTTGTAATTAAGCATATTTCTGGAACTGCTAACAAAGTTGATGATGCTTTGAGCAGGAAATTTTTGCTTTGCAGGAATTCAGAGTAAAGACTTTGGGTTTTGACAACCTCAAAGAAATGTATAATGATGATTCAGATTTCAAAGAAGCATATGAGGTGTCTGAGAATCCAATTCTCTGAGATGGGAGCTAATGGACCGAATACATGATCTAGGATGGATTATTGTTCAGGGGCAATCAACTATGTATCCCGAAATGCTCCATGAGGGAGAATCTGCTGGAGGAGAAACACAGTGGAGGATTGGTCAGACACTTCAGTCATGAAAAAATGTTCTCAAAGTTGAATGGTTCATATTATTGGTCAGGGATGAGAACCGATGTGAAGAAATTTGTGGACAGATGCAGAATTTTCCAGCACGTGAAGGGAAAGAGGCAAAACACATGGTTATATCAACCATTACCCATACCGGAAAGGTCGTGGGATGTCGTGAGCATGGATTTCATATTGGGACTACCAAGTACACAAAGGGGATATGATTCTATCTTTGTGGTGGTCGAAATATTTTCCAAGATGGCACATTTCATACCATGCCAGAAAACTAGTGACGCAACTCATATTGCGAACCTGTCTTTCAAGGAAGTTGTTAAACTTCACAACTTGCCAAAGAGTATCGTCTCGTATCGAGATACCAAATTCGTTGGACATTTCTGGAGGACCTTATGGAGGAATCTGGGGACAAATTTTTCTTTTAGCTCAGCGTATCATCCTCATACTGATGGACAAACAGAGGTCATGAATAGGAGCTTGGGAGATTTGCTAAGGAGCCTAGTAACTGAACACCATAGTCAATGAGATCACATTCTTCCACAAGTAGAATTTGCTTATAATGATTCATTCAACAGAAGCATAGGGCACAGTCCATTCCATAGTGTATATGGAATGCAGCCAAGGGGAGTTTCTGAATTGAAAGATTCAGAACAAGCTGAATTCAGGAGTGCTAGTGCAGAGGACTTTGCAGAAGGAATGGAGGAGCTTCACAGCAAAATTAAGGAGTGAGTTCAAGTCAAGAGTACAAGCGCAGAGAAGATCAACATAGGCGAGAACTTTAATTTGAAGTTGGCGATTTGATTCTAGCGCATTTGAGAAAGGAAAGGTTCCCAAGGGGAACATACAACAAGATTAAGATGAAAAAGATTGGACCGTGTAAGGTCATAAGGAAATTTGGGGAAAATGCTTATGAGATTGAATTCCTCGATGGGGTCGGAATATCTTTGATATTCAATGTCACAGATTTGTACCCTTATAAAGCTAAAGAAGTAGGAGCAGAAGATGAATAGGGAAAAATTCAGTGGACTCAACAGATGCATGTAGCCGAAAAGCCACAGATGGAAAGGATAATTGACAAAAGGATTAGCAAGAAGACCAAGAGGAAGGAGTATTTTGAATACTTAGTCAAGTGGAAAGGACACCCAGTTGAATATGTCAGCTAGGAGAATGAAGTAGAAATTCAAAGGCATGGACAGACCATGCAAGAGCTCACAAACATGAGCTCATGAAAATTTTCAAGTGAGGGAGTATGATGCAGGAGCATCGTATAAAGCCCAAGCGCGTGCCTAAAGCCAATGAGACAGTTGGATATGCAGATGTAATTTGAACACGTTTTTGTGAAAACATTTTGAATTTCAAAATCTCAAACATTTATGTAATGGATAGGAGGAAAGTGCATTTGCATTTATACCTTGGAGATCCAAACTGATTTTGGAGCGTATGTTCCTATCTGCCAGATGTAATAGGCATTTATGGTGTTTAATTAAAGTAGGTAGATTTAAATGATAGACTAGACAATTTTAGGAGCGTAGGAGGGAAAACGGATGATAGACACCCTCACACTTGTATCATTGTAACATAATTCAGAATTCGTAAGTTGTAGAGCTGCAGAGGAGAATATAGGAGAATAGAGGATTTTTATGCATTTTATCTGTTATTTTCCATGTACAGGGGCACTGGAATTAATAGAAGAAAGCTTTGATTCCAAATCTATGTGTTTTTGTTATGGCTGTTGGAACCACCTGTTGAATGGTATGTTGCAGGTTTATTTATATTCTCTGTATGCATTTTCTTTTAATGCTATGTGTGTGTGCATGCTCTAGAATTCCATGTTGAATGTTTGAATTTTGGATGAGGGGAGAATGAGTTTCAATTATTTCTCTTTCTGAGAACTCCTGCAAAGAGTGCAGTGGAGGGTCCGCAAGGAGTGCATCGACCAGGTTCTGAATTTTGTCTTAGAACTCCCAAAAGAGATTCAATTGTGTATTTACAAGTAGGAGTTCTAGCAAAGCACAGAGCCGTGCAAAGTGTGTGCAGGCTGGGAAAGAGGGTGAATTTATTCCAACTCGCAGAGGAGTTGAAGAATTATCTATTGCAAAGAGTGCACAGAGCTTCCCTCGAAGGATAACTGCGAGTTATCACTAAGTGTGCAAGGTTCGTGCACAGCGAAGGCTTGAAGTCAAAATTCACCAAGGAAAGCTCGAAGAACTGGAGAATCAATTTTGGTTGAAGGTTGTAGAGGGCGAGCAAAGGTCGAGCTAGACCGAAATCAAGAAAGGAGCAGGTCCAAGTGCCTTTCCCAAAGATCAGAATCAAAGGTTGTCAAAAGACAGAGGCGGACAATCTAAATTCTCTGTGGAGAACTCGCGAGATCGTGAGGACCGTAAGATTGGCAGGAGATGCAAGGTGGTTAGCGACAGGGAGGCATCCACCACCCGGAATCAAGGATCAACGGGAATCATTGATCGGGCTTTGTCTAAGCCATTGGATCATTTCGTGAATTCGGGGTTCGTAAGTTTGGAGGGCATGCCAAATTCTTGGTCGCTCCAAATCTCGAGTCGTGAGGTGTTGGGAAAAGGATCCAAGCCATTGGATCTTGGTCATGGAAGAACCGTTGGATCAACCCTCACGTGGTATCTCATATCGAAGGTTCGAAGGTTGAAAAACATTTCACCCAGATCGCAAAAATCGTGAAGTGTCGAGCACCGAGGACTCGTGCAATTAGGTGGCACATCCCGTAAAGTGGGGATTGTGTGGGTGACAGGTGGCATACATGCGTCACTATGGAGGATTCAACACCCTATTGGTTTATTGTGGTTCATGGATTTGCAAGGGAGGAGCATGAGGGCTCAACATTCCAACTCGCGAAGCCACGAGTTGCGAGAGGAGCTAACACTTAGCTCTAGCTGATGGTTATGTGCGGAAGGCACTAACAAAGAGGAGCCATATTCCATATCACGCTCGCGAGTATCGGAGGTTTGGAGCAAGATGAGTCGGAATTATTTGACTCTCCAACTCGCGAGATTGCGAGATCACGAAAAGGACTTGTGCTAAGGCTCGGTCGTGGTCACATTTCAAAAGATCTTAAGAGAGGGGCTCATCCCTTAAGCCCATCCGGAGCTTCGCATCTCGGTTGTTGCAAAGAGTGATGGTATTGTGTTGAATGTGCCGAACTCGTGAGACCCAAAAATCCTTCGCGGTCTTGAACAAGGGTTTCGCTTAACTCTTTTGGTAGTTTGGAGAATATCCTGCGTGGATCTCGGCCCGAGGGTCAGGGTTCTGCACCAAACAACTTGATATTTTAAAGGGGTTGTCTTTCGAAAAGTTTTATGGCATAGTTGAACATCATGTATATGAGCTTGAGCACTGGGTGTTGTACTATGTGACACACAATGAAGAAATTGAACAGAGTCTGCATAGTATTTCAATGGATCTAAGTAAATTAGAAAACAACCTTTACGACATAGAAATCCGAGATGAAATCAACATGGCCCCCATGAGAATCTACATCGAAGAATGGTTCCAACAGAGAATGGACAACCTCGTCCAAGAAGGGCAACAACTGGTTGACACGACTCCACTGACCATCGACAACAGCAACAAAAACGCATCGGCTTCATAGTAAGTCTATACTGGCATCTTGTTTTCTTTATCAATCCAGTTTAAGTCTATACGGTCATCTTGTTTTCTTTATCAATCCAGTTATTACCTCTTTAAATAGAAAATTGTAACCAAAGACTCATAACTTCCAATTTCTTCTTTTTAGGTCTTCCTCTCTACCGTCGCGCACTTCTTCTTTCGACATTCCTAATTCTTGTACTTATTTATTTTTATGGTCTGGGGGAGCCCCAATCCCAGTCTATATGACAAACGCATTTAAATTTCCAGAAATATGTCACAGACATTATTAATTTCTGATAAATTTCAAAGAAAACTAATTCGGAATGCCTTTATTGTATGCTAAATTTTGGGTGTCCATGAACCTTTCTTGTTAGAAATATGTAACATACATTATTAATTTTTGATAAATTTCAAAGAAAACTGATTCGGAATGCCTTTATTGTATGCTAAATTTTGGGTGTCCAGGAACCTTTCTTGTTTGTTCCAAAGAAAACTAATTCAGGAATGCTACATTTTTTGTGTCCTGTTGTATGCTAAAAAAAAATTGCCCGGGAACCTTTGTTGATATAACAGACGTTACCACTTTGAAAGAAAACTAATTTGGTAATCTCTTTCTTGCACAACGTTTTTACTATTATATTGTTTTAAAGAAAACTAATTTGGAAATGCTAGTTTTTTTGTGTTTTTGTCCATGAACCTATGTAACAGACGTTATTACTATTCTATTGTATGCTACTTTTTTTTGTCCAGGAACCTTTTAAATGTTCTTATGACAAACGTTCTTACTAGGAACATTATTATTATTGTACACTAAATTTTTTTTGTCCAGGCTCCTTTTAAATCTTTCCTGTACTATCAAACTTAGATACTAGGAACCTTTGTTGATGTACCAAACATTAATACTTTTTGATAAATTTCAAATTAAACTAATTCGGGAATACTAAATTTTGCATGGATACCACATGTAATTCAATTTCCTACCCACGCGTTCATACTCGGTCGCATTTATTCTCATTCCAACCTGGCAGGGACTACGCTGCCATGCAACACTTGTTATAATGAGGTTAAACAATCTCTCTATATACAATTCTATCATTGGAACATGCACTAAGCTTTCATAGCATGTCAAACTTTTGTATTTGTGGGATTTTTTTTTTCATTGGTTGAAGTTTGAAATTTTTGTATTTATGGGATATTTTTCATTGGTTGGGGTTTGGATTTTCATTAGATATTGTATTCTAATCATGGGAATGGATTATTTAGTGGAGTTGAAGAGCCACGGAGATCTGATCACGGAACTACTTTACAAGAGTGCTACAAAATCTGGAACAACAATCAATGTACACATCGCACACTACCTCCCTTCACTTCCTGATACATTTGGCTAGCTCGAAAAAAACACAATTTTCAACAATGTGATCCCCTCCATTATAGATATAGTTGATAAAACTCTGGGTTCCTACACCAACTAGAGCACATCTCATCGGGGACAAAGAACTATTAATTCAAAGCCTGAGATTGTTCTCATTGAGGGTCTGCCAACAGGTTGATTCGATGGGGCTGCTCAAGCAGATGGACTCAACTATGGCATTGGTGGCTACCTAAAGATCTCAAATAACTCACACATTTGTTGGACTCTAAACTTTGGACCCGACACTAATACAAAGGTAGAACTGTTGGGGGCTTGGGCATCTCTTCTCTTGGCCACTAGGCTGCATATTTTAGACTTACAACTCCTTGGAGACTCCAGAATAGTGATTGAATGGTTAAATTACAAAGGAAAGCTTCAGGTTTCCTCTCTTCTTGGCTGGATGGATAGAACTCGCAAGCTTCAACACAAGTTCTGACATCTTACACTCCTCCACACTTCGCGGGAAAACAACAAGAAAGCGGATGCCCTCTCCAAGACTGCCCTTCAAAAACAAGCCGAACTCTTTTCATATAACCATTGGCTTGAAAATCATGAAGGCCCAAAAAGAAGCATAAACTTCTATTAGTCTTCCAAGTTTTTTGATTCCGTTCAAATCACTAAAATTTTGTATCATTTCTGATCTTGCCTCTGTATTTCCGCAAGATTGAATTGGATTTCCTGTAGGTTTCTTTCTGCTAGAACTTTTTGAGTATTCTTGGCTTCGATCTATGGCCTCATATCGACATACAGATCACAACCTCTTTTTGGCACACATCCATGTAAAATTTGATTATTTGTTATATCGATATAACATCGATGTAATTCAAATTATATTAAATATAATCGTAAAAAATTTCAACTGAAAAAAAAAAAAAAGGATTCTTTAGTGAAAAAGGAAATGGTAGTGGACATATACATCTTGCATCTTGAATAACATGAATGCATTTACATCCACATTAGTGCAAATGGATTATCGTAAGATAATCCATTTTCACTAATGTGGATGTAAATGCATTCATGTTATTCAAGATGCATAAAAATTTCAATTTAAATATACAAATGGATTATCTTACAAGGTAAGATAATCCATTTGCACTAATGTGAATGTAAATGCATTCATGTTATTCAAGATGCATAAAAATTTCAATTTAAATATACAAAGGGATTATCTTACTATGTAAGAGGCAAGGGAATATATTTAAATTGAAATGTTTATGCATCTCGAATAACACGAATGCACTTACATTTACATCCACATTAGTGTAAATGGATTATCTTACTTTGTAAGAAGCAAGGGGATATATTTAAATTCAATTTTTTATTTTTTAAATCATGTAGAGTATATCACTAAGAGGTCTACTATTGTTGCAATAGATTTGAGAAATCATTGATGGAATATAATTAAGGGTCCATAGGACATATCGTGTGTAAAATTCATTCTCTACATATCTCTTATTCACTCTGGAGAGGGGTGCATAGTTTATGTACATGATAGAGGATTTCCTTTGTAAAAACTTAACACAAATGATGTAGCAGAAGTGTGATGGTGTCAAGTAAAAATACTTTGAAAGGAAAAAACAATGAGGAGCTTGATGATATTCCAAAGGTTTACAATGAATAAGAGTGGTTGTATTTCAGGGCTTTTTCCATCAAAGGATATTATTTTAGTTTGGAATGAGGAAGGAAAAATGTTGCTCAATGGAACAAAACATGTTTATTTAAAGATAATTTGAATATTTGGATATGTGCCTCGAAAGTAAATAATAATTCGTGGCCTTCAATTATGGATCTTTGTCACTTCCTTGGTCATGGTCTTTGGTATGTGAAGTTCATTTAAATACATTTTAAATTGATTTACATAGACAAACATCAAATGTCATTATACACTGAACACACCAAGTTCTTAATTTTTGTTGAAAATGCTAAATGGGTGAGTGCACGAAGTTGGTGGCCAAAACAGTGGCAAGGGGCTCATCAGGAACGTGTGCGTGTTTCTAGGAACGTGCACACGTTCTTGATGTGGCAGGTACAACAAACCCCAAACCTCCACTCAGCAAGCCACGTAGAAATGTTCCCAAGAATGTGTGTGCATTCTCAAGAATGTGCGCATGCATTCCTAAAAAACACGTGTACAAAAACATGTGTGTGTTCCTTAAAACAATTGAAATAAAAATAGCATGTACGCATTTCTAAAGTGTGCACATGTTATTAGGAACAAGAACGCATGCATGTTCCTGTTAACATGAAATATCTCTATGT
>JASDQU011378369.1:2298-14497 GCA_032191745.1 Picea mariana | reverse complement strand
AAAGTATATTAGCCTACAAGTAACTATCTCACCCTAACTAGACTTCAATAGTATTCATTGGATTATCTTTACTAAAGAGTAACATATGAGTATATGAACACTCTCTATCATGGGCACACTAGGAAAACTTTTATGGAAGAGGATGTATCATTACTCTAAGGAAACTTTAGGTCATTCTCTTATGGAAAAACTCAGACAAAATTATACATCTAGATCACTCTAAAGAAATAATGTGCATAAAAAGTTTATTTTTTCTTCAGACAAATCTTTACAAAGACATTCAAAAAAGAGAATATACCTTCCAACCCAATACCATCCCAGCCTGTAAAAAGGTTTTTAGACGAGCCTCCCCTATTACTCTTTAATAAAAATCAAAATAGGTGACTATGGACAAGAAGCCTCTGATGGAAAAAGCGTTTAAGAGACTAACCCACGAGGATACTGAATAGGTCTACTGGCAGTGGGTACCGGTCTGTGGTATGACTAAGCAAACCCATCAGGGTACTGAACATGCCTATTGGCAAAGGGGCATTTTGCCTGGGGAAGGGACTTCTCACTAATTATCACAACTACCCCACCGGAGTACTGAACAAGCTTGTTGGCAGTGGGTTCTGGTTGAGAAATGTCTCATCTATACTTGTCTGATTGGAAAATTCACTTTTGTCATCTAAAAAATGAACACTATAAGCAAAGGTCACTGTTGACATTTATGAGATACAAATTCCAGATTAACGAGTGACATAATTACTACAATCAAATGTCCATTTGAGAATTACCCTAAGTCAACTTACCAATCTGGCATCTAAAGCCTACATTACCTAAGAAGGCAACTTCTTAAAAGTGGCGCCCTCACTAGGGAGTCTAATCTACTTATACTATGAAATTTATCTATAACATCTAATGATAGTAAATCTCTTAAGCAAGTTAGGTTGGATATGTTCTTCTAGAAAACATATAAAAACCTCCCTGTTTTCACTGCTGAATGATGCCTTTGTCAATAAGTTATCAAAAGAACGGCAATTTCAATTTTTAGGCATGTGACCATATGCTAAATGTACTTCTAGAATTTTATTTGGTTTCTTTTCTCTTATTATCTTTTCTCCATCATGATGCAGGGTGTTGAATCTTCTTGCATAAGGTTATGCAAAATCCTTGGCATGGGGGAAGGTCAAAGAGCTCCTTCAGAACTCTTTTTCAAACTCACATCTCACCTTCAGAAACTAGCATGATCACCCTACAACCCTGCAGAACCAAATACAAAAGAAGATAAGCATAAAATAAAGAAGTACAGGAAATTCCAGTACCAAGCTTTCAGAAAACTCCAGCCTAAAAAGATGAATTCTGACAATCTACAAGCAGTCGCATATGCTATGGGTATTGATCATACAAAGGTAAAAGCAAAGGTAACATGGTATTTATTTTCCTCTGCTCATAAAACTACAATAGTAATGAAAATATATACTAGATCTTATGACCTTAGTATTAAAACCATGCACTGATCCCTCATACCCATATGCCTAAACTTAATCAATCCTCTCATAAGTGCTCGGAAATGGTTGAGGGAAAAATCACATCAAAGAATGAATATGAAGCATGTCTAGTAATGATAGGCCACGAACGTACTTCATCCTTAAGCAAATCACAAACTTATCTTGTGTCATGAACCATGATCCAACATCAAATTCACCACCCGAAAGTCCAGTCACCTATCCCAAAATGATGCTTTGACACCCAACGTATTGTCCTCATCATTACATTAATGGGTAAAAATGAAATGGCTTATCTAGGTGGCGAAGCTACCTAGATAAGCCTCATCTGATCTTAAATTTTCCTTCTGGCATCCCTACTTCAACTTATCATTCACACTATCGACACCATCACCATATTTCCTTTATCATTTCCTTTCTCTAGTTTCGAGCCTACACCTCTCTACGATCTCTGGTACCAAACCCTTACCCTCATCAACTGACCAAATCCTTGCACTACAGCCCGATTCTTCTCTCACAATTTATAACGATGATCATAAGTAGACATGAACCGGTCTTCCAAATTTATAGAGAGACCGAGGAGTTCCAACTGTGTCAAGAGAAGTATGCTAAATCAGGTTGGATGCCATTTTTGGATAAATTCACAGGTTGGCACGAGAAGATATCTCACGAATTTATTCAGGGTTACGATGGAGAGATTGCGCATATAGGCAATCTTCATCTAACAATCAATGAAGCAACCTTAAGGGAGGTCACGGGATTACCTAATAGAGGATCCAAGTACTTCAAAGGTGTAGGAATCAACAAAGAAATGTGCCAACGATGTTTGAAAGAGGACCATCAGCACCCTGATTGGAAAAAGGGGATCCCTAGGAACTATATCAAGGANATTACACTTTTAAGGAGGCCCTGAAATTGATTTCCCATATTTTCTATGGATGAGTTTGAACAAAATGGTAAGAGGTGTCAAATCCCTATCCAAAACAGAGAAGAGTAGCATTTACCATCAAGGTCTTATTAAGATGTTAGTTTTACATGAAATTATGAAGCAAAGGATTAGTTGGAAAATCCTTATCACTCAACACCTTCCCATAGAAAAAGAACCTATGGAGGAAGCCCAGTGTTCTCCAAAGAAAAATAAGGAACCTCAAAAGAAAAAGAGCAAGAAGGATCAGGCAACTCCATCATCACCTACAACAGTGAGCCAACACGAAAAAGCTAGTAAACAAGCAGGGCCCTCTTCAACAGTCAATAAGACTTCTAAAAGTCAAGAATCAAAAGGTAAAACCAAATTAGTAGAGGAGACTTAAACAGTAGCACTTAAGGTGAAGGGCCATAAGACAAAAACTGTAATGAAAGGGAAGAATAGCTCAGAAAATAAAAGTGAACGGTCTATAGAGCAACCCCTGTAACTATTCCACAAATAGAAAAGAATAAAAGGAATCCTATGAGCACCTCTGATCCAGTACCTCCTTGTAAAAGAACTAGAAGGATCATGGTTAAGAAAGGAAAGGCAGTTTTCAGTCCTCATACACAGGAAGATCCAATCGATCTTACCTCCCCCTCTGAAGACTTATCAATCCAGGATGACATCCCTAGTTTGATTGAGGAACAAGCTACTATTACTTTATGTGGGATGAGGGAGGAAGTAGAGGAAAGATAATGCATTCAGCCAGTATTAATGGAGTCAACAAGGGCCTTAAAAAGAGAGTAGATGAAGAAAAAGATTGGAGAACTACAAAAACAAAATCAGGAACTCAAAGAAGAAGTGAAAGAATATCAACTATTGGAAGTATAGCAAAAAGGAAAACGAGCAATTGAAAGCAACCAGCCAACAACTTCAAGATGACCATGAAGAGACTTCTAATAAGCTCAAGAAGGTATTACGACTCTTACAATACGTTAGGGTCATCAAAGGGGAGCTAAAATAGGAAGCCTCAGCCATCAACATCATTGATCCACAGAAATAAAATAAAAAATGCAGTCTCAAGTTTTGAAAAATTTTGGGTTTGTTTTCAGTTGCATGAGGATATGAAATGGTTTTGGCATGGGGGAATGTTGAGCCTCTAAATTGACATCCCCACTACCCTATGATACTCCTCATCTATACCTTTTTGGCTTACCTAAGCTTGGGTAAATGACAGAGAACACTACCATTAGCCATTGATAAGGTCATAAGGTAAAGTATAATTAATTCATGCATTTTTGTGGTATTATTGATCTAGGAGATTAAATGTTTCATGTACTAATGCTTCAAATTTCCATGTATAATCTTTGACCTCTAGATAAGTCTAGCCTTCATGTACTAGATCAGTTATCCGGTACTTGTGCACCAGATTGCCACTATCAGAATCCAGTACCAAGCACACCTTCTATGTAGATCTGGTACTGAATCTCACCTGTCGTGATCTGGTACCAACTGCCATGGACTTTTGTGATCTGGTATCCCATTTGTGCACTATTCGGATCTGGTACCATCTACTTGTCATGATCTGGTACCAATTCAGGAAGCCGTATGTACAAAGTTTAGCTGCAGATCATACCCAGGAGAATTGTTGGATGATTATTGAATCATAAATGTTTTAGCAATGCTATGTTAGTATAGTTTGTTGTTGCTTCATCCTCATGCACTTCGTGTCATGAGGATGAAGCTTAAAATATGTAACCGAATAATTAAATTTAACAATTGACTGATTTGCAAATGATTTCACCTCCTTGTGTTTCATGACTAAGACTGTTTAAATAGTCATGGCAAGGATGGTGGAGGTAGTAGAGAGTTAGCATAGTACATCATGTGAAACAACGTTACATTATAGAACATATTCTGGGTGAAGATTAATAGAAGGACGTCATTTGTCTCCATGTCTTGATCGTCTATGATTGAATGTGAGTTGAGTTGTTAGCATAGTTTGATCCTATGTTTTGAAGTTTGAATAAGAGTAATGTGTGGGTTGAAAGAAAGCTTACTGTAGACTCTAGTAGCTGGCATGTTGAAGCAGCAAGGGCCCACCGCCCAACAAAGGTCATCATCTTCATAGATTAGTATTAGCATTTGATTTCAATAGTGTAAGTGTTAGATTAGTTGAAGCTTTAATTCTTTCAGATGATAACAGTATAGTTTAGACCAGGATTTCAATTATATGATTTCTTAGAGATCTTTACTCACTCTGTCTTGAATATGCTTTGTTTCTGTTTTATGAATTTGATTTTGTCTCATGGACATGAATGTTGGCAGCAATAGTCAGACATATTTGCAGGAGAACTAGTGAAGTTCACAACAATACATTGTGAACCACATCATACTCAGTATATTGACTATTGAACTACCCATGCTATGTCTTGATGATTGATGTGTGATTTCCTTTCAGAAGTGTGATTGCATAGTTAGTTTTTTAGGTCAGATAGCAGAGTTGATCTGTCAAAAGAACTCCATCTCATACTTGCAAGTGCCATAATGGAGTAGATAGCCTCTCTGTGAAAGACAACCAAAGTGTGTTTTAGTTTGCTAATTTGTTTTGTTTTCCAGCATACATAATCTAGAATATTTCTATACTCATGACATTAGAATTACCTTTCTTACTGGTGTCTTGTAACTCTATTGATTATGAATCCCAGATTGATAATTAATGAGTGCATTATACTAAACATATAAGTAGAACAACAATCATCACAACATCTAGAGCAGGACGAGATCTTAACAATACTACCTTTCACGACCAACAGGAACAGAAGGATAGTTTCTTTCCAAATCCTGATAAAGAAGAAAAAATTATGAAAGAAGCTATCAGATTCTTTAGGAAAAACAATGGAAGAAAGAATAAATATATTATAAAAGAATTCCCATAGCTATCACAGGAAAAACAATCAATCGTTTGATTACTAGAACTACTAAATATATTAAAATAATACAAAGAAGGACAAAGACCAACAAAGGATGACAGACAAATCTCATGTAAGCATAAAGATTATGATCCATGAGTCGACCTAGAAATCAATGAAGTATTGATCAAACAAGTAGTTGTCGATTTTGGATCTCAAGTCAATATATTACCCCAAGAAACTTGGATAAGACAAGGTCAACCTGCTTTAGCCCCAACCCTAAACTATCTCAAACTTGCGGATGAAATATTGATAGATCCCTGTTGACCAAAAAATTTGGTCATCTATATTTTCTTTCTCTTGGATTCATAAAATCCTTGATATCAAAAGAAGACATTTTTTGAACTTTTATAAGTTCACTCTACATCCCTCAGTCTCAACTTTGTAATGCACCTTTCGGATCAAAAATTTGTTTATGTATGCGTAATTTTTTCAAGATCTAGTCTGAAGGTCCGAAGGAGAGATTTTTAAGAATTTTTCTAAGTGTCATGTTCTTATCTCCATTTTCGAATTTTGGATAAGTATTCTCATTGCTTATTTCTCTCACCTTTCACCTCTATCCATCTCTATAATTAACCATTTTTCCACTTGTTTCCCTTTTTCTTTTTTTTCCTTCTATCCTCCCTTTCTAGTTACTACACTTAGTCGTTTTTTGAAAACGACAGGTTCACTGGTTGGCGGACTTGCAGGTTTTCACTTCCTATTTCCCATATCATGATTCCTACCGATCGTCGTATCATCCTATACTTAATCATTTATCTAGTCACGGGTTCCCGGTTTGGCGGGTTTCAAGCTTTCATATCCCATGTTCCATGATATACATTTTGTACCCAAACGATGCGCGATCTACATTTTGACTCGCGGACTCCCTCACTCCCTTACTCACCTCACTCCCCAACCCACAAAATCGTCCCCACAACCTACAAACTATGCCCTTAATTTCCGCTACCTACAATTTTCCTTTCGCTTACCCTTCTACCTACTATCCCATACTTAACCATTATTCCAAAGTTTTCCCCATTTAAACCATGAACCAATAAGAACATTCCACATGGAAGCATGGAATTGTGACACAAGACAACTCGTGGAGGGAGACACGTGGAATATTATTATTAGAGACACATGAAAGTATATGAATGGTTGATTCATCAATGACTGGGCATGAGGTGGACGACGGCGGGATTCAAAAAAATTATTATTTTATTCGACAATTTTCCAAGGGCCAAATCCCCCAAGCTAGATAATTTCTTCTCTTCTCGTGTTTCTTGATAAGTTATCAAACACTTAGTGTGATATATCATGAAGAATATAATATCCCAATGCATGTGGGATAGACTTTTAAACCAAAAAATCCAATTTTATGGAGGGAAGCACGAAAATCAATCCAACGACTAAGATTTGCCCATCAATTTTGATCGACGGTGGCTGAGGGTTGATCTTGTGGAGACCATAACTTGAGCTCCGGGTGTCGGAATCGTGAAAAATTTATACCGTTGGAAAGGTATTTTGACGTAGAAGAGTTTGGTATAGGTTTCAAATTTTGAAAGTTGATACATGTTTCTCATAAATTAAAATATCAGCCAGCTTCATTTTTAATGGTACTGCATGACAACTCAACTTCACGAGCTCATATCTTGAGATCCGGGCGATAAATTTGAGAAGATTTTATATCATTGGAAAGATGAGAAGATGAAAAGAACATAAGAAGTGGTTTACATGGTTTTAAAATTGGTTTTCACTTCCATAATAGTAAATTACAGTCGTCCTATTTTAATGGGAAATTAATTAAATTGTGAAAATATCTAAAGGGACCCATTTTAGATATGTATATATTGATGATATAATTTCATTAATGAGGAATTAATAAGGCATTAATTAAAGAGAATGTTTCAAGAAGAAACTTGTATGGGAATTTCAAGAGAGGAAGACAACCCTAACTGCTTAGGTAGTTAGAAAATCTCTTCTTAAAAAGAGAAGAGAGGCTTCATCAAAGGTCCAAGAAGCAGTATTGTCAGAAGGGCAGGGCAGAAGATCAAAGGAAGTAGAAGGTTCTTCTAAAGTCTTAGAGTGTTTGATCAAAAGCTTAATAATATCCTCAGAAGGTTCTTTCTTTTGATCAGAATCTTTATTAGAGGATATTATTAAGTGTTGGACTAATCTTCTTCTTCCTCTGATCTTATCAGAGGATATTATTAGAGACACACTATATCAGAAGAATATTATTATTATTGTGAGTGTTCTTCTTATATTTTAATAAATTATCTTCTTATATGATCATGGATTATTTGCAGCCACATATATGCTTGTCAAATCTTTTATAATGAAGAACATATTTCATGAATAAAACTCCACAAATAATTTCTTCGGGGTTGATATTGACTATACTTTGTAACCCAGAGTTCTGAATATAAAGTATTTGAGGTTGACCTATGTTGGGCCTGAGATATGATCAATTTTATGACAGTAATTAAATACTTTTGTCGAATGCACATATGTGTTTTTCATGTTTTGAAGAAGCTTTTGAAGAGTTTTTGTGCCAAAATGCTATGATCTACACTAGGTATGCATAATGCATGTTTTATGTTGATCTTGAGTATAATTCATTATGTTTTTATGTTTCCAAGAATCTAATTCGTGTTTTTGGTGTCACAGGGAAAAATCGCAACATGTTTTTGCTTTCGGCACTCGGTCCGGTACTCCATCCGATAGTCAATCTAGTACTTGGTCCGGCACTCCGTCCTACACAAAAACGATGGGCGATTTGGTGGTTATGGTATTGGCGGTTAGTGATGGGAGAATCAAGAACATGGGTTTTTCTCGTGCTTTCCCCCTCCAGCTATTGAACTCTTCACAACTCAGTTTGGGTTGTTAATCTCGGTGATTATTGGCTCACTCCATTTTGGCAGTTAGGGCATCATTAATGTATTTTATTGTTTTTAGAAGATGTTCGACCCACCCGTGGTTGACCTCTTGGTCTGTAAAGCTTATAAATACCACCATGGTGGTCATACAATAGTTAAGCAGTTCAAGAAGTAGTGTGTTAGAGACAAATACGATTTTCCTCTGTTTTTGCCATTTCCAGTTGCCAGAATAATATAAGACTGGGTTTTTAAGTTTTAATGGTGAAATCGTTTTGTTGAGTTCATGGTGTGCATTTGAGAAGTGACCATGACTTGCTGGGGGGGCACCAGTATTCTGGTAACTATTCAATGAGTTTTTTATGAATTACATAGCTTAGATGTATTTTATTTTATTTCTTGTACATGAATTGCTATTTTATTTCTTTGTCATATAATTTGTTGTTATAGTTTAACTATTTTAATTCCCTTTTGCAGGTTAGTATGAAGGCTTTTGTTAATATGCACTGATTTTGTAGTTAGTAGGAACAAGTTTGCAAACTTATACACTAACCCTGTGTGTGATTAAAGATTATATTATAGTTTATTTATGCTTTTAAAATCAAGTCCAAAATAGAACTTGAAACGGAGTTTTAGAACAGAATTTTAATTTATGTTTCCTTTAACAAGGTTTCGGTGGATGGATAGGATTAGCTCCAGTTTTCATTTGTAGATTGCTTATTCAAGTGTTATTTAGATTTTGCTTAACTAGTTGTTAATTGATTTGTTCAATTAGTTTACTTTCTATATGCTAGAATCATGTTTAATTTATGTTTATAATCATTTTCCTTTTCTCAATTTGAATTGTTGAAATAAGTCTAGCTTAGTTTTACTTTATGCAATTTCTTTCCTAGATTTAGGTTGCAATTCCAATTTTTAGTTAATGATTGAATTTGCTTATGAGTTTGCTTATGTAGTATAGATTGCAATTGAATTTCATAGCATAATCTCTTTATAATTGTTGATGGTTAATACATGAGTAATAATCACATGAATATGCAGGGTAATTGATGTTGTTTCTGTAATGGCTAAGTTCTCACTGGATTGTTTAATTCACACCTTTCACTTTGCTATTGAGGTTAATATTGAGTTTATACCACTTGAATTATCTTTCATTGCCAAGTGTCATCGTGATATTATAAGACACCAGAGATATTCACACAATCATCAACACTATATTTGAATTTTTATAGGTTAAAAGATAGTTTCTTGTTTTCATAGACCAGAAGATAGTTTTCTTGCTTTTGTAGGATAGATAGTGTTCTTTCTTTGGTAGATTAAGGGATAGTTTGCTTATCATAGGTTAAAGATTAGTTGTTAATTCCTCTTGCTTTCAATTTAGTAGATTTCCTTTTGTAAATTAGAAATAGTTTTGAAGTTTGAATTAAGAATAGAGTTCACTTGCCTCTTATCTTAGTTAGTTGTTCAATGAGTAGTCTTAATTAGTTTACTTGCAGTAGAAGTTATCCTAGGTTAGTTAGTTGTTTACTTGCTTTAATAGGTTAATTGTTTACTTGTCTGTTCTTGCTTTGATAGTATAGTAGTTGCTTGTTTATTTACTTGCTTTCATAGGATAGTTGTTTATTGAACTTAGGTAGGCTAGTTAAAGTAGTTTGTTGTTTCTATTTGTTTATTGTTGTTTTTGCTTATTGTTATGATTGAACTAGTTTGCTTCAAGAAGGTTTTTCACTTGTTTTCCTAGAACTATCCATCGATCCTTGGTTCAAAAGTACTTAGGTTACACAGTTTGAGTTTCTTAGTAGGGTTTGCTCATCAGGTAGCTTTGCTTGAATATATTATCACTTAGATAGCCACTTCCTTAGTTAGACTATACTACTACCATCCCTTCTACCTTGGCATATATTTTGTTATAACTCTAAGTTTACTTACCCCAGGTTGACAATTTAATTGAGGGTCTTTAGTGTGTTTTTAGTGCATATATAACACCCACCATTTTTGGCGTCGTTGTCGGGGAGTTGTCTCAAGGTAGGAAATATTTAGGAAATAGATCATTTCTACACCTTAGCATTAGATTGGTGGCAGGGGAACTTTAAGACAAGAGATAAGAACCTGTGCATCTGCTATTTCAGGCTCCCCCAAACCCAATGGTAGTTTTTCTTTTTGTTTTTGTTTTATTTCATGAATAGACCTAGAGATCCAAAAGGTAGATACATTAAATCTAAATCATACCTTTCAACCAAGTTTCCTTCTGACCTTTTTAGGGGAATGGATGTTCCACTTATAAAATCCACAGACCGATACCGAAAAATAGGAGCTATCTCAACTCAAAGAGATAAAGTAGTCTCTGAAGAGACTAACACAGGGAGAAATATAGAACAAGAAATTGAAGCATCAATCATATTGGGATAGGAGGTAAGACCACTCGAGCCTTCTACAGAACCAAACAATACAACCTTTGCTTTTACACCACCACCAGGAGATCTTAACTTTGAGGACATCATAGACCCTGAACAGGTGAATAAATTGTTTGGTAGTTCAGCCAATGTAATTATCTCTCAAATTGACACAAAAAATTTGGCACCAATAATCTCAACCGGCTCGAGCAGAGTCCCAGACATCCAATCAGTAGGAAGACCTTTCCATAAAGGGGAAACCTTGCTCTCTTCAAAGATAAAACCACCTAGGTACTCTCTTTTTGGAAATCAAACCAGCATGGATGATCAAGGGGATCATAACAACGTAATACCATGGGGAGGAAGAAGAAACTGGAAACCAAACTGAAACTACCTTCAGATTTCCAATTTTGGACACCACCCCAAATGTCAACATGAAGAATATTCCTCTTTTAGAACTTCCTACCTTTTATGGTAAAAATAGTGAAGATCCAGACACCTTCCTATTTGAATTCGACATCTTGTGTAGGAGCTATAACTACGTACAAGATGCCCAGAAACTAAAACTCTTTCCTACCACCCTCAAAGACTCTGCACTAAGATGGTTCATGGGGTTGGGAGAATCCAGTATTAGGTCTTGGGAAGCCATGAAAGACATTTTTCTTAAGAAGTACCAAGACTACTGCAAGACCAAAGAGTCTCGTAATGACATCTTTAAAATCCAACAGTTAGAAGATGAGACCCTTGAAGATTATATGGAAATATTTGGTTATATCTCCTAGAAGTCAAAATACCATGACCTTCCAGAGGATGCAGTTAGGGCTCTTTTCCTTAAGGGAATTTTAGAAGAATATCTAGAGATGCTTAACCCGATGGAATCAGGTAACATCTCCCATAAACCATTTGCCAAAATATGTGAAATGTGCAAAAATTACTCAAGGAGTAGAGCCAAAATAGGAAAGAATGTTTGGGACCCTTATAATAGAAACTTCAAACCAGTTAGTTCAAGTGGTATCATGAGAGCAAAGATAGGGAACCTTTTAGAAAACTTCAAGACAAATATCTTAAGCACAATAGGTTCCTAGTTGGACACCCTTAAAATAAAAAAGAAACAGGAGGAGGAAAATGTTGCAATGTGCATATATTGCCCAAGATGAAAGAGGAAGCATTCCTCAAGGGAATGCCCATTAGATAACATTTCAGTTTGTGGCTTCTACATGGAAGACCACTCAATTGAAAAATGTCCCTCATTGCACGGTTTATTAGCCATCTATAGGAGTGGAGATCCTGGGGATTCTTCTTACACACCTAGGAGGCCATGGCAGCCTAGGAACCAGCCCACATACCTAGACCTACAATCTCAAGTTCCACCCTATTATCAACAACAACAATAGTGGAACTCACCAGGTTGGAAAAACTAGTCTACTCAATACAAACATCCTTGTCTACAAGGATGGAGAGGAGGACTTAACCAAGGAAACCCTCAAGCTCCACCTATCCCTATGTCCAACCACCCTTATCCTCAGTTCCCATTGAACACTCTGCAGCTTCTGCCAGGTTTTGTTCCACCACCTTTACCTCT
>JASDQU011378368.1:0-24025 GCA_032191745.1 Picea mariana | reverse complement strand
GCTCCTTCCTCTGTGTCATATGATGTTTATGATCATTCTTTTGATCTTAATGAAACCAAAGCTGAGCTTGTACCTTCTGTTATTAATCCTACACCCTTCAAGATTCAAGAAAGATGCAGTCCTCTTAAATTTCCTTCCATCCTTCATGACTTTCCTTTGAAACATTATAAGTATCTTATTAGGTTCGATGGAGAGCTTGATGGAAAATCAAATGAAAAACATATTCAAGTCTTTGATAGACCTTTTTGAGATCGAACATGATGATGTGTCTATGGGGTCCTTTTCTCAGTCCTTACAAGGAGATGCCAAAGCATGGTTCAGACATTTGCAGCCTCAGTCAATTAGCTCGTGGGATGAACTAAAGGAAGTGTTTCGTAGGTTTTGGGGTGAGAAAAAGTCATGGGATCTACTCCTTTCAGAGTTTTATGCCATGAGAAGAATGAAAGATGAAACCATCTCAAATTTCAGCAGGAGGTTTGCTAGTCTTTATTATAAACTGCCTAAAGAAGTCCAACCTCCTGAAGTTGTTGCCATGCTCCATTATGTAACAACCTTTCAATCAGACTTATCTTTTCTTTTGATGGAGAGGAAGTCTATGTCTTTGCAGCAGATGTTCAACAATGCTCAGGAAGTTGAAGAAAATATTCAAGCATGTAAACAGATTCGAAATGAGGAGTTGGATGCTAAAGAGCATGACAATGAATATGAACAAAGAACAATTAATTTGAATCCTGAGAAGAGGGTCAATAATTTCATATGTCATCTTGAAGCTTTAAATGTTGATGATTTTGCAAAGGATTATATTCCTCTTATTGAAAAAGAAGGTGCTAATTTAGATTCTGATCCATTCCATGATAAGCACGAGATCGATTGTTTTATGTATTCATTTGTAGACAGTCAGGAAAATGAATTTGCAAATCAACTTGTTGAAGAGCAGGTTGATGTACCAAGATTTTTCCTGTTAGATGACATTGCAGATGTTGTTGATTTGTCTTTATATGATAAATATGATGATGATTATGATGTTGAATTCCTAGAACAACCAGTTGCATGTTCTCTATCAGAAAATGTTCATTTTCAGCAGTGTAATGAGAGCAATCAGCCTACATATCACAGTTACAAACAAGAAAATGAAGAAGGTTTTGAATCAAGTGAAAGAACCTTTCCATTGTGTTTTGCTTCTTTCGAATTGCTGAAGAAAAATGTTTGTAATGTTCCAAATTAGAAATCTTTCAGGCATGATGTTGAATATGAAGAAAGCAATGGACTTGAAAATGAAAACCTTCTTCCATTATGTTTTTCTTCCTTTGAATTGTTGAAAGTAAATCATGAGATAAAAGAGGAAGAAGTGAAGTCTGATTGCATTCATAGTGACATTGTTTTACAAGAGAAAATTGTTATCAGTGAAGAGGACCAACAACCTTCTCATACTTTTAATGACCCTTTTGTTGATTACATGGAAAGTTGTTTTAGTTCAGATTTGCATCCTGTGATCAACTACCAGCTTGGAAATAAATATGATGGTAAATCAACATCAGTGTTAGATATGGATTGCTTGCCACTAGGGGTTTCATTTCAGCCAGCATTGTCTTCTAATTTAGATGGTTGTTATTTCCATCAGTCTCCACATATTCTTCAGCCTTTTTGTGGTAATCAACAGGTTGAATTACATGAAAACAAGGACGCAGTGGAAGGGGTGAAACGTTATTGTTGTTTTATGCATGTTTGGGAGGATCCATTTGCAATTTTATTGGAGGTGGTAAACAACCCAAATGTTTTTAATTTTTTGAGATTAAAATTTATAGATAATTTTTTGAACGAATTAACAGTAAACAAGTTTTGAAGAAAGCATGTACAAAGAAATCAAAAGGTGGATAAAGTGCTTGCATGGTTTCATTGGCACTTTAATTTCACTTGATTGACATATTTTTCAGCAGTTAGGGTAGGTAGGAGTGTGAATAAGCTTGGTACTACGAGAATTTCTTTTAGCAATCTGCAGTTTTCTTTTCAACTTAGTTTCAGTTTTCAGTTTGGAGTATATACAGTTTTGGGTTTTCAGCGGATGCAAGTTACAAGTTACAATTGGAAAGTTGATTTTGGGAGAAGCCTAATGGATTGGCACCTGGTCTACTGTTCTTTGCTATCTAACAGGGAGGATAGCATCCCCATTGGAGCCAGTTGTTAGCACCATGATTTTTATGGCTAAGTTTAGAGGTTTGTCAACAATTTGCAAAGTCATGCCTGTCAACACCAATGTTGTTTTTATGTCTGGCATCATCTAACATCTCCAATGGCCATTTTCAAAAGGAAGCTTATCATTTATTTATTCCCATTTCAATTTACAAGTGCGCGATACAAAATTCATTGCACACTGCAAAATTCACTACGCACTGCGCATAGGATGTTGTCGTGCAGAAGATGTTGTCGCATAGAGAATGTCGGCATGCAGAGGATGTTGTCGCATAGAGAATGTCTTCGTCCAGAGGATTTTGTCATGCATAGGATGATGTGGTGCAAAGAAGGTTGTCGCGCAGTGGATTTTGTCACGCATAGGATGCTCTAACGCAAAGAATGTTTTCATGCATAGGATGTTGTCACACAGTGGTTTTCGTCACGCAATGGATTTCCATGTGCATAGGCTACAGGTCGCACTACGCAAATTATTGGTTTAGTGGTCAACTTCAAGATCAATTTTTGACCAACTAGAAAGGAATTTTGAAAATCGTCGAGAGGTTTTTGTTGAGAACAAAACAAATAATAAAAACCTCTCTCGGATTTGTAAAATGTGTCACAGATTGGGAGATTCAAAGGAATATTTGAGCCATATTTTTCATTTTTCGTGATTTTCTGTCTGAGACATGTTTTTGTGACATGTATTCCGGCCAGCTGGAGATGAATTTCAAGAAATCGAGAGAGGTTATTGTTGCATAGAAAACTTGTTGTGCAGGGATGATAGAGTGTCCAACAGTGCAAATGATGGCTCATCACAACCATATGGTCGAATTTGGATCATGATCAATGATTGTAAAGAATATTTCAGTTACGATTATGATTTGGCAAAGTCAAGTTTTCTATTTTTAGTGAATTCGTTGAATTTATTGTTCTCTTTCAAAGAAAACAGATCCATCATTCCAGGAGAGAGTAGCTCGACCCTAACAGCCAAGGGTGACATTAGATTTCTACATAAGGGGATCATTTTTATGTAAACAGGGTTGGTTGGCAAATTGGGTAGACGATAGCTATTGTATGTAATCTAAGTTTTGACTGGAATTTAATGCAAAGGTCATGTAACTTGACGATAAGATTCTAGTTGTAAAAGTTGGATGTATTCTGCTTCTTTCTTTGCGTATGTTCTTTCCTATTATCTTTACTTCATATCTCTTTCTATCTATTTCGGAATGAATTATCAAACCTGAGGATTCCTTGTACAGCACCCTTTGTTTGCACCACTTAGACAAATCATTTTCCTCTAAAGCTAACTCTGAATTCATCCACAATGGCGCTCTTGAGTTACATCCTATAATTTCTCTCGCCACACATTATGGTTTTACACCGAAGGTTGTTGCTCGCCTAGCCTTATCCTCTCAAGTCCAATCACTGAGTCATTTTTGTTGTTTTTCCCTCAGACCAACTCCATATCCCAAGTCTCACTTTCTTGCACCAATATAACCAAAACCCATCATATCATAGGTGTTAAATCTAGCCACTGCTTTCAAACCATATCCTACGTGGAGACTGCACCATTTTCGAGAGATCCCTCTCCATATCTGAAAGGCTAGTTTCGAGTTTCAAAGTTGGTTTGAAAAAGTTACCTCCATCGTATCTTTATCAGCCGAATAGATTTACAGAGTGCTAACATATTGGCTTCGTTGTTGGCGACGAATTTGAAAATTTTCCCTCGAAAGAATGACATTGTTTTAGTTCTAAGGTCTGAGAGTAGTAGACACTTAGGCACATATTGGCTATATTTCTTCTCTGGCAACTCCACACATCAGAAAATCAATTGAAGGTGATTCCACTAGCAGAAGAATCCAGAACTAAAGTTTTCATGGTGACTCCAATCAAGCTTCAAATGTGATTCAAAGACTCCACTAGAGAATGAGACTTGTTGATAGAGATATGGAAGAGCAGTATGGGAAAATAAGGTACTCGAGCTTAAGTTTAGTTCAAGAAGTACTTTTCTGTGTTATCAATATATTCTTGTCTTGTCCTCAGTTTCTAAAAAGAATATTTCTTCACTTACTGTGTGTAAATGAATCCCATAGATCTACCCTTGTGTATCCTTCATTGCAAACTACAGGTATACCTCCTTCTTGTATAGCCGATATTCACCAAGCTCCTTCCTCTGAGCCATATAATGTTCATGATCATTCTTTTGAGTTTAATGAAACCAAAGTTGATCTTGTACCTTCTGTTCTTAATCCTACACCCTCCAAGATTCAAGAAAGATACAATCCTCCTAAATTTCCTTCCATCCTTCATGACTTTCCTCTGAAACATTATAAGTATCTTCCTAGCTTTGATGGAGAGCTTGATGGACAATTAGCTGAAAAACATATTCAAGTCTTTGAGAATTTAATAGACCTTTTTGAGATAGAACATGATGATGTGTCTATGAGGTCCTTTTCTTAGTCCTTACAAGGAGATGCCAAAGCATGGTTCAGACATTTTTAGCCTCAGTCGATTAGCTCGTGGGATGAGCTGAAGGAAGCTTTTCGTAGGTTTTGGGGTGAGAAAAAGTCATGGGATATACTCCTTTCAGAGTTTTATGCCATGAGAAGAATGAAAGATGAAACCATCTCAAAATTTAGTAGGAGGTTTGCTAGTCTTTATTATAAACTACCTAAAGAAATCCAATCTCCTAAAGTTGTTTCCATGCTCCATTACGTAACAACCTTGCAACCAGACTTATATTTTCTTTTTATGGAGAGGAAATCTATGTCTTTGCAGCAGATTTTCAACAATGCTCAGGAAGTTGAAGAAAATATTCAAGCATGTAAACAGATTTGAAATGAGGAATTGGATGCTAAAGAGCATGACAATGAATATGAACAAAAAAAAATTGATTTGAATCTTGAGGAGAGGGTCAATAATTTCATATCTCCTCGTGAAGCTTTAAATGTTGATGATTTTGCAAAGGATTATATTCCTCTTGTTGAAAAAGAAGGTGCTAATTTAGATTCTGATCCATTCCATGATAAGCATGAGATCGATTGTTTTATGTATTCATTTGTATACATTCAAGAAAATGAATTTGCAAATCATCTTATTGAAGAGCAGGTTGATGTACCAAGTTTTTTCCTGTTAGATGGCATTGCAGATGTTGTTTATTTGTCTTTATATGATAAATATGATGATGATTATGATGTTGAATTCCTAGAAAAACCAGTTGAATTTTCTCTATCAAAAAATGTTCATTTTCAGCAGTGTAATGAGAGCAATCAGCCTACATATCTAATCCAAAAATGAAGGTATTACTAATAAATTTCAAGTTAGTTTAATGTGTTTTATGCATCGGATCGTTAAGAATGTGAAATACATAAAACTTATTATCTTGTTGCGGAATATCAAATGTGACTTTTACTTGATGCTTATCGATGAATAAAGAAATCAGCCATTAATATCCATGCTGAAAATGAAGAGAATAGAACAGCAAAACAGAAAGAGAAATAGAGACAAGAGGTTGATAACAGAGTTCACCAATCGTTGGCTATGTCTTCGAGCCCACTTCCAAGTGGAGGACCTCTTTATTTCTCTTTAAAATGCTCAAAGTTCTCTTATGTAGGCTCTTTGTTGTTACATTACATGATTCAGATCTGTTGTGCAAGACCTCCTTACTCAGATTCAAGCATGCTCCATCAAATTCTTCTCAAAAACAAGGCAAAAATCCCCCTCAAAACATGAGAAAGGCCAAAAATTACAAGATGCTCCTTCAAAACCCTGCATCAAAAGTTGTCCTCCAAGCTTCAAAAAGCCTAGTTTTTATAGATTTCATGCTCAAATGAGGAAGCCCAATTCCCCCAAGAATTTGGCCTCTTTTTGGGATCAAATCCCCCTCCAAATGGCCAAGATATCCTAAACAAACCACTTGCTGGTCCAAAAATCAAGCAAAAATCACTTTTGTATAGTTAAAAACCCGCTTTTATTTAAAAATACAAAGAGTATCCCCCTTGGGCTATGCACGCGCCCTCTAAAACTGGTCATATGAGTTTCATATGGCCAAGTGCTAGCCCATTAACCCGCGCTAACTCCTAGTTACATGGCGCATTTCATGTGACTTGGGGCTAGTGGTTATAACCTTTGTGTGCAATTTTATGGAGATAGCCCCTGGATTTGGGGTGCACATCATGTGACTGCCCCCTTATATGTTTCTGGGTGGTTATGCTATGCCCCACGCCCCTTTTCATTGGATAGTGGTCGTATTACCACACAAAACCATGGGCTGGGGCTTAGCCCCAGACCCCCCTTTCCGCCACATACAAAGTATTGCAATTTAAATAAATTAAAACATGTTTCATATAATAAGAAACATATGTGGCACGTTGGTGTATGGACTATATCTTAAGGCTTGGACTTGGTGGGTGGTTTTGGGTTCAAAACCCATGGACCCCCAAATATTTTTTGGACTTGCCATATGAATTGTTGACTGAGTGCCACGTGGCTGCCCATGTCTAGGCCACATGGCACCACCTCATTTGACCAAATTTTGCCATGTGTCAAATTTTGATTGGATCTGTCATCCACATCTGCCCAGTCAACTTCTGCCACTTGTCACACTGTCATTGGTCCAAGTCTGCATCATGAGGTGTCGTTGGTGATGTCATGCTGACGTCAACATTAACTTTTTCCAGTTTGACCTTTCACTTTTTAGTTTTTTGACCATACAATCAAAATGTGATAACTCTCGCATTTGGAGCCTATTTGAGAAAGTGAATATACAGATAGAATCAGCACAACAAGTCGGTCGCAATGGAATTAGTTTCACGCCATTCTGAGAACTTTGATTTTTGAGCATTTTCTAGGCCTAGGGAGCCTCCTAGATCATTCCTCCCCACTGGGAAGGTTTTGGACCACCAAAAGTCTGCTTTTACTCAGGTAAGAAGTGAGAGTACTTCCTCCCCACTTGTTCAGTATCGTCCATCCTTTCTGCTTGGATAATAATCACCTGACCAATCACAACAAACATGAAAACTGAGATAGCATTGTTTATCAAAGTAATCATCCCATCAATTGCACAATCATCTACATTCTTTGTCGCATTTTGCAGCCATACACCACTGAATAGCAGCAAACTAAACAACAATACTGAGTATGCGAATGAAAATGACAAAACATGCTTCCCCTTTTGAACAGGAACAGTAAACAAAGTATGCAGTTGAACCTCATGATGTACCTCTGGTGACACTTCATGACTTTTCGAAACATATTGAACCATCTCATGTTTAGCATCACTAACTTCATGTTTTGTTACAAACATAAGTGCTAAACTTTTTCTTGCATTTACCATTCTTTTTAACTGCCTTGTAGCTGCAAAAGACCTGCCAGTTTTCATGTGATGAGCATGAACAATGTACTCTTTCCCATCTTTCTTGAAGCAATATTTATTATCCTCTCTGTAGAATATGGATTTTCTATCATAAAGGTAGGGGCTTCCCAAGACAATCCCACATATGTCCAGTGGAACTATATCAAGCTCTACTTCATCGTGATACTTAGAAGTGATTGCAAACTTAATTTTACATTGCTTGGTTACTTGCAAATTATTATCACCATATATCCATCCCAATGGATATGGTTTTGGATGTGACTTAGTTTCAAGTCCCAAGTTATTTACAACATCTTCACTGATTAGATTGGCTTGTGATCCACTATCTACAAGAGTATCAACTTTAACATTATGTGTTATAACCCTTATATGGAAAAGTTCATTCCTTTTACACTTATCATTTACATCAACTGATCTAGAAGAGCTAGTACTTGCAACAAAATTTATACCTCGGATTCCCATAGCTACAACATGTGTCTCATCACCGGAATCTGATCCAAGATCCACTTGAACTGTCGCAACTGTGGTATTCTTCCTTCTCTGGTTGGCAAACTTCTTTGGCTTCAAATCAGGATGTAAGACCCAACAACGATCTTCATCATGGCCTACTTTCTTGCAATGCTTGCAAGTAGACTTCTCCTTTCTTGTTGTGGTTGTCTTCTTCTCTTTCCTTTTCCCTGTATCCTTTCTTTGCCAAGTATCTGTAGAAACACTATCACCAACATTCCCTTTGTTTGATTCAATGTGAATGGATTGTACACATACTTCATCAAAGTTAGAAGGATTTAACATAAGAATAGTGTGCTTGATATAAGAATGTAAACCACCAATATATTTTAGGATTGTCTCTTGTATATATAAAGGAATACCCAAATTTAAAGCTTTCTTACAAAATATTTGAGTATATTCTTGTACACTTTGACCTTTTACTTTCCTTAAACTTTGCCAATTCATCATTTCTTGTTGCATGTAAGCTAAAGGGTAAAACTGTTGTTTTACTGCAATAAAAAAATCATTCCAGGAAGAGATTGTTTTACCACTTTTCTTAAGATCATCTCTAGTTCTGCTTTCCCACCATATGAGAGTTGTGCCTCCCATTTTGAGACTTGCTAGTTGGATCTTAGTTTCATCATCAACAATCTTTTGTATACTGCAATAAACTTCTAATTGTCTCACCCAATTATCTAGCTTTTCTGCATCTAATTCACCATCGTAAGTGGGTAATTGAAACTTTACATCTAACTTTAATAACGGCATATCAGAAGAATGATGGGTTTTTTTTATTACTTATCCTTGAAGGAATGTACACTTGTTTCATTATTAGGTGATGAGGATAAAGGATAAGAAGGTTCTAAAGGTCCAACTCCTCCTTCTGCTCTTACTGAAGATTCACCTTCTTCAACTTTTGGATTTCTTCGTTGTCCTCTTTCATGATAAATATCCTCTACCATGGCTTGCATCAATTTAAAGGCCTCAAAGAAATTGTCCTCAGATGCATAAGGACCTAGCTTCCTCGGTGAAGACATCTCTTGTTTAAGAGCCTCAAGTTGGCCTTCTCCTCACTTGAGTTTTGCTCTGGTGAGCATCCAATGCTTGCAATTCTTATCAAACCTTCAAAACCAAATGCTTTGATACCTTAAACTTGATCCAAAAATGAAGGTATTACTGATAAATTGCAAGTTAGTTTAATGTATTTTATGCATCGGATCGTAAAGAATGTGAAATACATAAAACTTATTATCTTGTTGCGGAATATCAAATGTGACTTTTAGTTTATGCTTATCGATGAATAAAGATATCAGCCATTAATATCCATGATGCAAATGAAGAGAATAGAACAGAAAAAAAGAAAGAGAAATAGAGACAAGAGGTTGATAACGAAGTTCACCAATCATTGGCTACGTCTCCAGGCCCGCTTCCAAGTGGAGGACCTCTTTATTTCTCTTTAAAATGCTCAAATTTCTCTTGCATAGGCTCTTTGTTGTTACATTACATGCTTCAGATCTATTGTGCAAGACCTCCTTGCTCAGATTCAAGCATGCTCCATCAAATTCCTCTAAAAAACATGGCAAAAATGCCCCTCAAAACATGAGAAAGGCCAAAAATTACAAGCTGCTCCTTCAAAACCCTGCATCAAAAGTTGTCCTCCAAGCTTCAAAAAGCTTGTTTTTTATAGCTTTCATGCTCATATGAGGAATCCCAACTTCCCCCAAGAATCTGGCCTCTTTTTGGGATCAAATCCCCCTCCAAATGGCCAAGATATCCTAAAAAACCACTTGCTGGTCCAAAAATCAGGCAAAAATCACTTTTGTCTAGTTAAAAACCCACTTTTATTTAAAAATACACAGAGTATCCCCCTTGGGCTATGTGTGCGCCCTCTAAAAATGGTCATATGAGTTTCATATGGCCAAGTGCTAGCCCAAAGGGCTAAGCATTGGCCCCTTAACCTGCGCTAACTCTTGGTTACATGGCGCATTTCATTTGAACTATGGCTAGTGGTTATAACCTTCACGCACAATTTTATGGAGATAGCCCCTGGATTTGGGGCGCACATCATGTGATTGCCCCCTTATATCCTTTTGGGCGGTTATGCTAGGCCCCACGCCCTTTTTCATTAAATAGTGGTCGCATTACCACACGGAACCATGGGCTGGGGCTTAGCCCCATCCCTCCCCTTTCCGCCACATACAAAGTATTGCAATTTAAATAAATTAAAATATGTTTCATATAATAAGAAACATATGTGGTGCGTTGGTGTATGGACTATATCTTAAGGCTTGGGCTTCGTGGGTGGTTGTGGGTTCAAAACCCATGGTCCCCCAAATATTTTTTGGACTTTCCATATGAATTGTTGATTGGGTGCCATGTGGTTGCCCATGTCTGGGCCACGTGGCACCACCTCATTTGACCAAATTTTTCCATGTGTCAAATTTTGATTGGATTTGCCATCCACATCTGCCCAGTCAACTACTGTCACTTGTCACACTTTCTTTGGTCCATGTCTGGATCATGAGGTGTCGTTGGTGATGTCATGCTGATGTCAGCATTGACATTTTTTCAGTTTGACCTTTGACCTTTGACTTTTTAGTTGTTTGACCATACGATCAGAATGCGATAACTCTCGCATACGGAGCCCGTTTGAGAAAGTGAATATACGGCTGGAATCAGCACAACGCGTTGGTCATGATGGAATTGGTTTCACGTCATTCTGAGGAATTTTATTTTTGAGCATTTTTTGAGCCTAGGGAGCCTCCTAGATCAATATCACAGTTACAAAGAAGAAAATGAAGAAGGTTTTGAATCAAGTGAAAGAACCTTGCCATTGTGTTTTTCTTCTTTCAAATTGCTGAAGAAAAATGTTTGTAATGTTCCAAATCAGAAATCCTCCAGGCATGATGTTGAATATGAAGAAAGCAATGGACTTGCAAATGAAAACCGCCTTCCATTATGTTTTTCTTCCTTTGAATTGTTGAAATCAAATCATGAGATAACAGAGGAAGCAGTGAAGTCTGATTGCATTCATAGTGACATTGTTTTACATGCGAAAATTGTTATCAGTGAAGAGGACCAACAACCTTCTCATACTTTTAATGACCCTTTTGTTGATTACATGGAAAGTTGTTTTAGTTCAGATTTGCAGTCTGTGATCAACTACCAGCTTGGAAATAAAAATGATGGTAAATCAACATCATTGTTAGATATGGATTGCTTGCCACTAGGGGTTTCATTTCAGCCAGCATTGTCTTTTGATTCAGAAGATTGTTATTTCGAGCAGTCTCCACATATTCTTCAGCCTTTTTGTGGTAATCAGCAAGTTGAATTACATGAAAACAAGGATGTAGTGGAAGGGGTGAAACATGATTGTTATTTTATACATGTTTTGGAGGATCCATTTGCATTTTTGTTGGAGGTGGTAAACAACCCCAATCTTTTTAATTTTTTGAGATTGGAATTTATAGATAAATTTTTGAACGAATTAACAATAAACAAGTTTTGGAGAAAGCATGTACAAAGAAATCAAAAGGTGGATAAAGTTCTTGCATGGTTTCATTGGCACTTTGATTTCACTTGATTGACATATTTTTCAACAATTAGGGTAGGTATGAGTGCGAATAAGCTCGGTACTACGAGCATTTCTTTTAGCAATCTACAGTTTTATTTTTCAGCTTAGTTTCAGTTTTCAATTTGGAGCATATATAGTTTTGGGTTTTCAATAGATGTAGGTTACAAGTTACAATTGGAAAGTTGAGTTTGGGAGAATTCTAATAGATTGGCACCTGGTCTACTGTTATTTTCTACCTAATAGGGAGGATAGCATCCCCATTGGAGCCAGTTGTTAGGACCATGATTTTTACGGCTAAGTTTAGAGGTTTGTCAACAATTTGCAAAGCCATGCCTGTCAGCACCCATGTTGTTTTTATGCCTAACATCATCTAACATATCCAATGGCCATTTTCAAAAGGAATCTTATCATTTATTTATTCTCATTTCAATTTGCAACTGCGCGCTGCAAAATTCATTGCGCACTACAAAATTCACTGCGCACCGCGCAAAGGATGTTGTCACGTAGAGAATGTCGTTGTGCAGAGGATGTTATCACGCTTAGGATGTTGTCGCGCAAAGAAGGTTTTCACGCATCGGATGTTGTTGCGCAGTGGATTTCGTCGCGCATAGGATGCTCTCACACAAAGAAGGTTGTCACGCATAGGATGTTGTCACGCAATGGATTTCATCGGGCAGTGGGTTGTCGCACATAGGATGTTGTCGTGCAGTGGATTTTCCTGGGCACGGGATACAGGTCACACTACGCAAATTACTGGTTTAGTGGTCAACTTCAAGATCAGTTTCTGACCAACTGGAGAGGAATTTTGAAAATCCCCGAGAGGTTTTTGTCGAGAACAAGCCAAATAAAAACAATGTTTCTCAGATTTGTAAAATGTGTCACGGATTGGGAGATTCAAAGGAATATTTGAGCCCTATTTTTCAGTTTTCATGATTTTCTGTCCGAGACATGTTTTTGCGACACGTATTCGGGCCAGCTGGAGATGAATTTCAAGAAACTGAGAGAGGTTATTGTTTCGTATCAAATTTGTTGTGCATGGATGACAGAGTGTCCAGCACTGCAAATTATGGCTCATCACAACCATATGGTCAAATTTGGATCATGATCAATGACTGTAAATAATATTTCAGTTACGATTATGATTTGGCAAAGTCGGGTTTTCTATTTTTAGTGAATCCGTTGAAGTTATTGTTCTCTTTCAAAGAAAATGGATCCATGATTCCAGGAGAGAGTAGCTCGACCCTAACAGCCAAAGGTGACATTAGCTTTCTATATAAGGGGATCATTTTTATGTAAACATGGTTGGTTGGAAAATTGGGTAGATGATAGCTATTGTATGTAATCTGAGTTTTTACCGGAATTTAATGCAAAGGTCATGTAACTTGACGATAAGATTCTAGTTGTAACAGTTGGATGTATTGTGCTTCTTTCTTTGCATATGTTCTTTCCTGTTATCTTTACTTCATATCTCTTTCTGTTTATTTCAGAACAAATTATCGAACCTATAGATTCGTTGTACAACACTCCTTGTTCACGCTACTTAGACAAAACGTTTTCCTATAAAGCCTTTGAATTCATCCACAGTGGCGCTCCTGAGTTACTTCCTGTAATTTCTCTCCCCACACATTATGGTTTTACACGGAAGGTTGTTTCTCGCCTAGCCTTATCCTCTCGAGTCCAGTCACTGAGTCATTTGTCTCGTCTTTCCTTCAGACCGACTCCATATCCCAAGTCTCACTTTCTTGCGCCAATATAACCAGAACCCATCATATCATAGGTGTTAAATCTAGCCACTGCTTTCAAATCCATATCCTACGTGGAGACCATGCCATTTCTGAGATATCCCTCTCCAAATCTGAAAGGCTAGTTTCAAGTCTCAAAGTTGGTTTGAAAAAGTTACCTTTGTCGTTTGTTTATCAGCCGAACAGATTTATGCAGTGCTAACATTTTGGCGTCGTTGCCGGGGACAAATTTGAAAATTTTCCCTGGAAAAAATGACATTGTTTTAGTTCTAAGTTCTGAGAGCAGCAGACACTTAAGCACATATTGGTTGTATTTCTACTTTGGTGACTCCACACATCATAAATTTAGTTGAAGGTGATTCCACTGGCAGAAGAATCCAGAGATAAAGTTTTCATGGCGACTCCAATCAAGCTTCAAATGTGATTCAAAGACTCCATTGGAGAATGAGACCTGTTGACAAAGATATGGAAGAGCAGTATGGGAAAATAAGGTACTCGAGCTTAAGTTTAGTTCAAGAAGTAATTTTATGGGTTATCAATATCTTCTTTTCCTTTCCTGGGTTTTTCAAAAGAATATTTCTTCACTTACTACGTTCAAATGAATCCCAGATATCTACCCTTGTGTATCCTTCATTGCAAACTGTAGGTATACCACCTTCTTGTATAGTCGATACTCACCAAGCTCCTTCCTCTGAGCCATATGATGTTCATGATCATTATTTTGAGCTTAATGAAACCAAAGCTGAGCTTGTACCTTTTGTTCTTAATCCTACACCCTCCAAAATTCAAGAAAGATGCAGTCCTCTTAAATTTTCTTCCATCCTTCATGAATTTCCTTTGAAACATTATAAGTATCTTCCTCGTTTCGATGGAGAGATTGATGGACAATCAGCTGAAAAACATATTCAAGTCTTTGAGCATTTCATAGACTTGTTTGAGATCGAACATGATGATGTGTCTATGAGGAGATGCCAAAGCATGGTTCAGACATTTGCAGCCTCAGACGATTATCTCCTAGGATGAACTGAAGGAAGCTTTCTGTAGGTTTTGGGGTGAGAAAAAGTCATGGGATCTACTCCTTTCAAATTTTTATGCCATGAGAAGAATAAAATATGAAACCATCTCAAAATTCAGTAGGAGGTTTGCTAGTCTTTATTATAAACTGCCTAAAGAATTCCAACCTCCTGAAGTTGCTGCCATGCTCCATTATGTAACGACCTTTCAACCAAACTTATCTTTTCTTTTGATGGAGAGGAAGTCTATGTCTTTGCAATAGATGTTCAACAATGCTCAGGAAGTTGAAGAAAATATTCAAGCATGTAAACAGATTCGAAATGAGGAGTTGGATGCTAAAAAGCATGACAATGAATGTGAACAAAGAACAATTGATTTGAATCTTGAGAAGAGGGTCAATAATTTCATATGTCCTCTTGAAGCTTTAAATGTTGATGATTTTGCAAAGGATTATATTCCTCTTATTGAAAAAGAAGGTGCTAATTTAGATTATGATCCATTCCATGATAAGCACGAGATCGATTGTTTTATGTATTCATTTGTAGACAGTCAAGAAAATGAATTTGCAAATCAACTTGTTGAAGAGCAAGTTGATGTACCAATATTTTTCCTGTTAGATGGCATTGTAGATGTTGTTGATTTGTCTTTATATGATAAATATAATGATGATTATGATGTTGAATTCCTAGAACAACCAGCTGCATGTTCTCTATCAGAAAATGTTCATTTTCAGCAGTGTAATGAGAGCAACCAGCCTACAAATCACAGTTACAAAGAAGAAAATGAATCAAGTTTTGAATCAAGTGAAAGAACCTTTCCATTGTGTTTTGCTTCTTTCAAATTGCTGAAGAAAAATGTTTGTAATGTTCCAAATAAGAAATCCCCCAGGCATGATGTTGAATATGAAGAAAGCAATGGACTTGCAAATGAAAACCGCCTTCCATTATCTTTTTCTTCCTTTGAATTGTTGAAAGTAAATCATGAGATAACAGAGGAAGCAGTGAATTCTGATTGCATATACAATGACATTGTTTTACATGAGAAAATTGTTATCAGTGAAGAGGACCAACAACCTTCTCATACTTTTAATGACCCTTTTGTTGATTACATGGAAAGTTGTTTTAGTTCAAATTTGCAGCCTGTGATCAACTACCATCTTGGAAATAAATATGATGGTAAATCAACATCAATGTTAGATATGGATTGCTTGCCACTAGGGGTTTCATTTCAGCCAACATTGTCTTCTGATTCAGAAGATTGTTATTTCCAGCAATCTCCACTTATTCTTCAGCCTTTTTGTGGTAATCAGCAGGTTGAATTACATGAAAACAAGGATGCAGTGGAAGGGGTGAAACATGATTGTTGTTTTATGCATGTTTTGGAGGATCCATTTGCAGTTTTGTTGGAGGCAGTAAACAACCCCGATGTTTTTAATTTTTTGAGATTGGAATTTATAGATAAATTTTTTAACGAATTAACAGTAAACAAGTTTTGGAGAAAGCATGTACAAATAAATCAAAACATGGATAAAGTGCTTGCATGGTTGCATTGGCACTTTGATTTCACTTGATTGACATATTTTTCAACAGTTAGGGTAGGTAGGAGTGTGAATATGCTTGGTACTACGAGCATTTCTTTTAGCAATCTGCAGTTTTCTTTTTTAGCTTAGTTTCATCAGTTTGGAGCATATACAGTTTTGGGTTTTCAGTGGATGTAGGTTACAAGTTACAATTGGAAAGTTGAGTTGGGGAGAAGCCTAATGGATTGGCACCTAGTCTATTGTTCTTTGCTACCTCACAGGGAGGATAGCATGCCCGTTGGAGCCAGTTGTTAGCACCATTATTTTTATGGCTAAGGTTATAGGTTTGTCAAAAATGTGCAAAGTCATGCCTATCATCACCCATGTTGTTTTTATACCTGGCATCATCTAACATCTCCAATGGCCATTTTCAAAAGGAAGCTTATCATTTATTTATTCCCATTTCAATTTGCAACTGTGCGCTGCAAAATTCATTGTGCACTGTAAAATTCCTTGCACACCGCGCAGAGGATGTTGTCACGCAGAAGATGTTGTTGTGAATAGAATGTCTACGTGCAAACGATGCTATCGTGCATAGGATGTTGTCGCGCAAAGAAGGTTGCCACGCATAGGATGTTGTTGCGCAGTGGATTTCGTCACGCAGTGGGTTGTCACGCATAGGATTCTCTCACTTAAAGAAGGTTGTCACATAGTGGATTTCGTCACGTAGTGGGCTGTCGCGCATAGGATGTTGTCATGCAGTGGAATTTCCTGCGCATAGGCTATAGGTCGCACTACACAAATTACTGGTTTAGTGGTCAACTTCAAGATCAATTTCCGACCAACTAGAGAGGAATTTGGAAAATGCCAGAGAGGTTTTTGTCGAGAACTAACCAAATAATAAAAACATCTCTCAGATTTGTAAAATGTGTCATGGATGGGGAGATTCAAAAGAATATTTGAGCCCTATTTTTCATTTTTCGTGATTTTCTGTCCGAGACATGTTTTTGCGACACGTATTCCGGTCAGCTGGAGATGAATTTCAAGAAACTGAGAGAAGTTACTGTTGCATAGAAGACTTGTTGTGCAGGGATGATAGATTTTTCTTTAATGAAAATGATGGCTCATCACAACCATATGGTCAAATTTGGATCATGATCAATGACTGTAAAGAATATTTTGGTTACGATTATGATTTAGAAAAGTTGGGTTTTCTATTTTTGGTGAATCCGTTGAAGTTATTGTTCTCTTTCAAAGAAAACAAATCCATCATTCCAGGAGAGAGTAGCTCGACCCTAACAGCCAAGGGTGACATTAGCTTTCTATATAAGGGGATCATTTTTATGTAAACAGGGTTGATTGGGAAATTGGGTAGACGATAGCTATTGTATGTAATCTGAGTTTTGACCGGAATTTAATGCAAAGGTCCTGTAGCTTGACGATAAGATTCTAGTTGTAATAGTTGGATGTATTGTTCTTTCTTCACGTATGTTCTTTCTTGTTATATTTACTTCATATCTCTTTCTGTCTATTTTGGAACGAATTATCGAACTTACGGATTCGTTGTACAGCGCCCCTTGTTCACGCCACTTAGACAAAATGTTTTCCTCTAAAGCTAACTCTGAATTTCTCCACAGCAGCGCTCCTGAGTTACTTACTTTAATTTCTCCCACCACACATTATGGTTTTATCGTGAGGGTTGTTTCTCGCCTAGCCTTATCCTCTTGAGTCCAGTCACTGATTCATTTGTCTCGTCTTTCCCTCAGACTGACTCCATAGCCTAAGTCTCACTTTCTTGTGCCAATATAACCAAAACCCATCATATCCTAGGTGTTAAATCTAGCCACTGCTTTCAAATCCATATCCTGCATGGAAACTTCGCCATTTCTGAGAGAGCCCTCTCCAAATCCAAAAGGCTAGTTTCGAGTGTCAAAGTTGGTTTGAAAAAGTTGCCTTCGTCTTGTGTTTATTAGCCGAACAAATTTACAGAGTGCTAACAAGTTATACAGTGGTTTATTAGTTGCTTGACTTCGATGCCACATAGGTTACTTGGAGGGGTTATTCTGTAGGTACCCTCGGTCAGATAAGGGTCAGACAACACATAGCCTTTATGGAGGATTACCTCTCCAGGGGGATCTGACCGATTGGTCGTTAAGCCCACGAGGGCCCTTATAATTGATTATGTTACCTCTGATCTTTAGTAGGTAGTCTCAGGCCCCTCTTGGGAGAGACATACCTTCTTTAGGGAGGGAGGCCACTTTCAGTCACTTTAACCCATTTGTGTGCATATTTTTCATTTGAATTTGGGTGTGCTCTTTGATTACTAGTTGGCCTTGGGATTTATTTTTTTTGTCTTTAGAGTTTTAAGTCATCGTGGAGTCGAACCAGCGTCCCTGTCGGTCCCGTCGCTTGTTACAGTTACCACTGGATTTCGAGTCTTTGCCTTCTAAAATGAAAAGATTTATTAGGTGTGGTACACACACCTCCACTGTTCAAACTTGTGATTCTACAAGGATGAGTATTGAACCTAGTCTTCAGAACATTGGGATCCCTTTGACTCCCACACCCACTATAGTTAATGGCACCCCTTCGACTCATGCAACCATAATGTTTGAAGTGTCGGAGGAACCTATCATTACTATGGCCTGACCTATAGTGAATGCTCAATCTCTTGCCTCAAACCCTTTTGGGTCTCTTGGTCACTCACCGGGCTATAATGTTCAGTCCATCCCTATGGCCTCTATTCCTTTTTCCTATGGTATGTCGAACTTTACTTCGCATTTTTCAAATGCCATCCCAGCTGCTAGCCCTAATATTAGGCTTGGGGGCACTACACCTCCTTACACTCCATTTTCGTTTGGTGGTTCTCAAATCCCTCAAACGACTCCTAATACAGGAGGCATTCCTGCTTTTAACCCAGGTCTAATCCTCCTACTTCTATGTGGAACAACCAACCTGGAAGACAAGCTTCTGCCCAAGTTCCATCCAATACCCCTACCTCCTCGGTGTCGATTCCGACCAACACATTTGGCATGAAGAATCCACCTCTATCCTCCAAATTCACACCAGAGGAGGTCAGTTTCAAGCTTTGGCAAACCCCCAACCTGGATCCAATCCGAATGGGGAAAATATTTATAATCCCCATCAGAACATTCCTACTGGGGTGATGCCCAACCAACCTTTTATGAATCAGCCCAAAAGAGAGCCTTACAATCCCAGACAGGGCCATGGTGCTTACCAGAACCCTGGATGGGCTGCAGTTTTGCAAGCACAATCTTTCCAGGGAGCTTGGGGCCATATAATGCAACCCTGTCTCCCTTTTCTGGCCACTCTTAATATTCCAGACTTGTCTAAGTTGATGAAATACCATGTGATTCATGATCCTACATGGCCCCCTGTCCCAACCAAGCTTCCCTCGAAAATTATGAAGTTCGAAGGTAATAGTGGTGAGGATCCTGGTGATCACATTACTACCTTTCACCTATGGTGCTCCTCAAATTCCCTTAATGATGATTCCATTCGATTAAGATTATTTCAACGCACCCTCATTGGATTTTTTGTCAAATGGTATATTGAGCTACCTAGGGGGGCGTATGGGACCTTTATTCATATGGTGTTGGTATTCCTTAACCACTTCCAATTTTCGGTTTGTTACGATGTTGACCTAGAAATTCTGTCAACTTTACACCAGGACACCGCCACTCATATCTTGGATCATATCTAGGAGTGGCACAGATAGAAAAGATTGATTAATACCCCTATACCCCTAGCCTTTCTTTCAGAATGGTTCCTTAATTCTTTACACACTCTTATCTCAAAGGATGTTGCTACATCCGGGATTACCGCTGAGGAAGAAGTGATCTTCAAAACCCAACAGTTAGACCTTATATATGCTCAGTCTGGGATGTTATACCACATTCTTCCAGATGCACCGTGGTCAACTTATGACCCTAGACTAAATCTCGGACCTCATGCCGATGGCATTGTAGGCTCCGCCAATGTAAAATCCACAGACTCGATGACAATCCATTTGAAAGTGTTGTCCCTAAACCAGTCTGAAGGAGGGCCATCTTCATCTGTCTCTTCCAACCCCACTCAGTCGGTGGATTTACATTTCGTGCAATCGTTGGCTAACCCAAATGGTAACTAGCAACTAGGCAGGAATAAGAAGAAAGGACGCAATAATCGTAAGGGTGGGAAAAATGGTAATAAACCCAAGGACAATGGTAATAATGAGAAGACAAATAATAATGCTCGAGAGGGAAAGAGAGAAAGATGTAAGGTGAAATTTCCCTGTAATCTTTGTACAGACAACCACCTTACCCATTTATGCCCCAAACTTGTGGAAGCTGCGAGGCTATTATCTCTATCGCCCACCGTGCTGACGAATTCTTTTCCACATAACCAGCACATGGCCTCAAGTTCCTCAAATGTCGAAAATGCGACTGGTGGGGGTCAAAACCCGCCATTTCAAGATGGCGACTATTTGTGTATAAACATGGTGGATGTGAAAGTTAATGTAGCCACTCGATCTCGAGATTATAGTTCTTTACATGCTATACCTAGTCTAGAATCTCCTCCTCCTCCTCCATAGATGAATTTACATATTGAAAAACTACAGCCACCACCTTGTATTACGAAATGAGTACTCAAGCGTTCTACCCACAATCCAAATGCTAGAGTCGCCCAGAAATACTCTATTGTTGAGGACCTGGGTCAAACCCCTTGTACGATGTCGGATTTGGAGGTACTCCAGACATGTCCTTCATAGAGGAATTCCTTACTATCTGTGTTAGGAGCTCTATAACCTAGTGGTTAAAAATTTATCAAGTTTGACGTCACATATGTGAAGCCTCGCTTGCCTTACCATGTGGCATTCCAAATCCATGTGGAGTACTCTAAGTATACCATCAAACGTGTGGTTGTTGATGAAGGTGTTGCCACTTGTGTGATGTCTCTGATCTGTTCGAAAGCTCTCAGTTCTCCGACTCTTTCTAATTCATCAAACATGTTGATTGCTTTTGACGGTCATTCCTTCCGCCGTCACGATATTCTTCCTGCCTTTTCAGTCCAATTAGGTGGGAAGATGGTAGAGGGGGAGGTTGAGGTAGTTGACGTGCCTCTAGATTATAACCTGTTACTAGGATACAATTGGACCTATGCTATGTTCATCGTCGTATCGTTTGTCTTATGTACTCTTTGTTTTTCTCATGAAGGGAATACCATGACGATCGACCAATTATCCTTTGCATACTCTAGTACTAATGCATCTGTTAGACCGTCGATCCCTGTGATTGACAATTATCAGCTAGCAACTGAGAATATCAGTGTCAGAATGTATTCTTCCCTTATGGGTACTTTCGACTTCATGGCACCGCCTCATCATGTTTACGGCATGTCCAGTAGGCACGTTTCAACAGAGAGGTCCATTCCTTTCCGCACTTCCTATTTTAGTGATCAGTGGCCCTACCTTCCCCGAATTCATCTTGTGAAGCTCAGTCACATGCTAGAATGGCCATGCCACTATCGACAATGGAGATTGTGTATCAAGTTTTTCTTGACTCTTCAGTCGATCCCAATCCTGTTACCTCACCGACGGACGAGGAGGATCCCATTCTTAGGCCCGTGTGGGCCACTTCATTTTCTTGTTCACATGAATGCTTCGATGGGACTTTGCCTTCAAACGAAGCTATCATCGAAGCCATGAATGGTTCTGACAGACCTTGGGATAATATGCATCACCGCTCTTATTTTCTCCCAGAGCTTGAAAGAATCAAACAAGATGACATTCGATCGACTTTGAGTGAGATAGTCGGTCACACCGTAGTTCCACTTGATATGCACGAAATTTATGAAAAAATAAATATGGAAAGTATTTCTCATACCGTCACGATCGATATCTCTCTTACCCTTGGAAATATTGAAAACGTACATATCGGTGTGAATTGTTCGCAGGAGGAAATCGAGATCTACATCGAACTCTTCAAGGAATTTTGAGATGTATTTGCTTGGTCATATGAAGAGATGCTAGGAATCGACCCTCGAATTGTCGAGCATGATATTAGAACTTACCCAGATGCTAAACCTGTTCGACAACATATTAGAGCTGTCAATCCCTGGAAGGCCCTGCTATTAAGGCAGAGGTGGAGAAGCTACTTAATGATGGCTTCATCTACCTGGTTCCCTTGACTGAATGAGTATCCAATCCCATTCTTGTGAATAAGAAGAAAGGAACCATCCGTGTATGTATGGACTTTCATGACATGAACAAAGCCTGTCCTAAAGACAACTTCTTGACACCTTTCATCGATCAGATTCTCGACGAGTGTGCGTGAAGCAAATTGTTTTCTTTTATGGACAGATTTTTAGGGTATAACCAAATTCAAATTAAACCTGAGGATCAACACAAGACGACATTTATTTGTCCTTGGGGTACTTTCACGTACCGGAAAAAGCCTTTCAGCCTTAAAAGCGTCGGAGCAACCTTCCAACATGACATGACCTTTGCTTTTCATGATCTTAAGCATATAGTTGAAGCTTACCTTGATCATCTTGCTGCTCACTCTCATAAGAGAGTGGATCATGATATGCACCTTCAGCTCATTCTTTAAAGATGTCGTTACTATAGAATCCGATTGAACCCTCATAAGTGCATCTTTTGCATTAGGTTTGGTCGTCTTTTGGGATTTCTAGTTTCTGAGACGGGGATCATGGTAGATCTGTTAAAGGTTGAGGAAATACTTTGATTGCCTCCCCCACACACTATTAGACAACTTCAAGGTTTACAAGGGAAAGAGAAATTTTTACATCGGTTTATAGTAAACTATGCCAATATCACTAAGGGTTCCATGCATCTTTTGAAGAAGGATACTCCTTTTATCTAGGATGAGTGAGCCCAAGAGTCCTTCGATGCTTTGAATAAATCCTTGGTGTTAGCAATCAAAATTCAATGGTATTTTTTAGAGCATTTTCATCACTCTCTACTTGATTTATCATTTTCTTAAGTATTTTGGCCAGTGTCCTTAACATCAAGCTCTCGTTGATCACTTTTGCCCAGAAATCCTTTGACTTTTCCCTCTTGACTTGCAATACAAAAATACAAATAAATTGTATTGAATCTCAAGCCCTAGTTCTATGACTTTTAGATTTTCAAACATAAAGATATATTTTATATATATATTTTAAATATCATCAAAAAATGCAATGTGTGATTTAAAAGTGTCAACTTCTAATCCTAATCCCAAGTCACACTACATATCGAGTTAATTCATATACCAAAGACCATATTCAACACATAAACCAACACACACCCAATGCAAGCTGCCAGGTGCCAAGTGATTGTGCAGGTGTTGAAGTACTAAATGTAGCCACGATATATATGATGATGTTCCCAATTTCTCGCTCCTTCCACCATTTTCAGGCATGGATGTGCACAGGGGGTGCACTGTGAATTCAACAATGAGATACCAAATCTCTTGGGCGCTGTGATTTTCACGGTGCACTACCAAATCTCCTAGACGATGTGTATTCCACAGTGTGCTACCAAATCTCTTGGGCGTTGTGTATTCCACAGTGTGCTACCAAATCTCATGGGTGTTGTGTATTCCACAGTGCACTACCAAATCTCTTAAGCAGTGTAATGATAGGTGGGTGCTACCACAGAGACACGCAGGCCTAGCGCTACCCATTTCGGCATGCCTATTTTTTAGGTTGCGCTACAAAATTACAGGGAATTTGGTGGGGACGCTACAAAAGATTTCTACTGAAAGATGCTACCAACAGGTACCAGGAATCATGGAGCTCAAGTTATCATTCTTGTTAGTGGTTGATGATGTGGAGAATGGCTGAGATAATAGTTGGAAACATGATGACAACTTAAAACCTCTACAGGACACTTGGCATGCAAGAGGATGCGCATCAAGGGAGGAAGCATCATTTAAGTATTGTTGGATCGGTTGCCAGCATGTTTCATTTTTTATAGCAGTTTGTTAATAGCTGCTAGCACAGGTGTTCAATTGATAACTGTTGTTGGAGAATCTGATGTGAGGAAGGGCCAGCTCGCACCTCTTTCATTTGCCTTTCCTTTTTGTTATAAATACATGTTCCAAATGACGAAGGGGGTGTGGAATGGTTGAGCTAAG
>JASDQU011378363.1:3779-15560 GCA_032191745.1 Picea mariana | reverse complement strand
GCTTAGTATGCTCTTCTCTCGCGCTTCCAAGCGACCTTGAGAATCAGAAAAAGATTGTAGGACAATTTCATCTTCCTTAAAAAGATTAAAATCTTTAGGAGAGGACAACAACCCTTCTTGGGACTCCTCTTAGTTTATTTTTCAAACGCATATTAAGATTGTAATGGGCCCATACATACCCACATGCTACAAAGATAGGATAGTGTTGAAATTTACTTTCTTAGATTAAATCACTAAGGAAGTTTAAAGGTTTTGTAAAGGGCCCATACATGCCCACATGCTCACAATCTAAGATAGTTTCAAAGTTTTTCTTAGATTAAATCACAATAGGGAGTTAAAGGAATAATAAATGACCCACATGTCCACATGCTAGTTTCCTAGGGACTTTTGAATTACGCAATATTTTACCAAAGGCACTTAGTTAATTAGGTAATCAACACTTGTAAGGAACAAGCAAAGTCCACATGTATCAAGGTGATACCTAATTCATTAAAACATTGGCACACTTTCACTCATTCACACACAAAAGTCACTTATCACTCACATAGTTTTCTTCTCGAAACGTGGAGGTCAAAGTAAGCTTCCTCCAAAGGGATTCCGAAACACCACACCCTTTTTCTTGACGAAACTATCCACTCCCATTTAATTTCAACGAGGTTGGTTCACACCCCCAACCTCTCAAACAACCACATCTAAATTTTTTCTAAAAACTCACTAAGTTTTCCTCCACAATAGGTGCCAAAAGAAATTTTTTAGTCTAGGTAGGATTTCGGGGATGAGCATCCAAATAACTCCCCGTTATTTGGTTCTCACATTGTCAAAACAATAGAAGTTGTCAAATAGGGAATTGAAAATCCTCCAAGTCAAGTGTTCCTAACACCATAAGGCAGGGAGATACCCGTGAAGGGTTGAAGGTCGAGGTCTGGTTGTTCTGTGCGTGCCCCCTTGAGGCACCCACCTCTTGGACGGGATCCAGCCCGTGACCCATTTCTTAGGCCAAAAATCTAAATGTCGCACTTTGACTGAGCTACCTAGTGACCAAATTTTAGGACATCTACCCAGGTGGAAATTGTGGGCTACAATTGCACCTTGATCGGATTTTGTGTGGCTATTGGGAAATATCGCCAGCTCTTTCAGGATATGCCCCCTTTACCCCTCATTATAACTGACTATTTCATCCTTCACTAGTTTCTCTTCCGGTGACTTCAGACCCCACTGTTGAGTACTATTGGAAGGTCCAATGTTATTTGAGAGGAAGGACGTTACGTCTTTTAGGACACGAGCATTTGTTTTCTTTGATTCCCCACGTGGACAAAACCTACTTATCCACATATATGCTTCTTTTTCAAAACACTTTATGTATGATGCACTTCTGATTACATTTTGATTTAGATATATATATTGTGTAAAGTTCAAAGTTTGCAACAAAGGCTCTTGTTCATTTTCTCTCATCACATTTTGCACACATCCACTCAGCTAGTCAGACATCATAGGGGACCCTTAGAACCCTCGTCGTTCCAGATGCTTGCTAAACCTCCATCCTATTTTAGGGAGAGTTCCTAGTCTTGCCACTTCATCAACACCACCTTCACAAACTCGTCTGAGTGCCACTGTTTTAGGATCAGATTTGCTTGGTTCCACAATACTTGGGTCCACTTCCCAAGTCCTGCCATCCACTCGCTCTCCTTTACACGGAAGCGGGGGCAACCCACCTAGCCCCCCTCAAGGGTTAGGTTCATAGAACACCCACACCATGGATGGAGCTAATCCTCCTCCCCCACTACAGATGCCATATTTGGCCTCTCTTAACATACCAGATCTAAGCAAACTCACAAATGATCCTATATTGCATGACCCCACATGGCCTGCAATGCCTACCAAACTACCTTCCGACATCCCCAAATTTGAAGGAAAGGCAAGAGATGACCCTGCCAACCATGTCATGAATTTTCACCTATGGTGCTCTTCCAACAACATTATGGATGATTCCATCAGACTATGATTATTTCAATGCACACTCATTGGCCCATCAGCCAAATGGTATGTAGACAAAAAATCGGGGTCCCATGCGACTTTTGAGTCCTTGGCCAAAGCATTTTTGACCTTCTTCCAATTACCAATCCTCCACGACAATGGTCTTGAACTACTCTCTAATTTCAAGCAAGCCTCAGCCACACATATTGCTGATCACATTCACGAGTGGCGTAGATGACGTAGTTTGTGCAAAGCTGAAACCACCAAACAATAGTGTCTTGACTGGTTTCTCAGATCACTTGTCTCTCTCCTCGTTAAAGATGTAGCTTCCACCTTCCCTCAATCCGAAGAGGAAGCCATCAGTAAGGCTCAACAATACGACCTCATCTATTCACAATCAGGGTACTTATACNTGGCGTAGATGACGTAGTTTGTGCAAAGCTGAAACCACCAAACAATAGTGTCTTGACTGGTTTCTCAGATCACTTGTCTCTCTCCTCGTTAAAGATGTAGCTTCCACCTTCCCTTAATCCAAAGAGGAAGCCATCAGTAAGGCTCAACAATACGACCTCATCTATTCACAATCAGGGTACTTATACACAGTACTTCCTGATCTCCCCAAACCTGTGCCGTTCGATCAAGACAAACCCAGGATGTCTCACTCAGCAGACGGATTGATTGGTAATACCACACACCACAGTCCTCAACCCCAACCACCACCAATGTATGGCACACCTCAATATCCACCGACATATGGGGGAACCTCTTATTACCCCCCACCCCCTTATCAACAGCCATACCCTTTTGCTATTCATCCACCCATCAGTGGGCCACCGCTGGCACCCCTAATACACCCACCTATCCAAACAAGTTCTGGTACCCCCTCTACCTTAGCTTATACTCTAAGTACTAGCGAAAGCACCACACCTTCCTACGTACCTTACAGATCACAACTCCCACAGAATCCGTACTTTCCATTTCCTGGTCCTCCGCAACCCATGGCACCCCCACACCCTCACGCTGGGGTAAATTTTGTTCAACCCTCTCTCATTCAACAATATCAAAATTTTGAACAACTGAATACGACAAATCCGACCCATCCATCGAATAATGCCAAAAAGAAAGGAAGAAATAGGAACAATAACAACCCAGGTCAAGGCAAGAATCAAACCCAACAAAACCAACTTACCGGGGGAAACCAGAACCAAGGGAATCAGAACCCCCAGGGGTGCAACAACAACAGGCGTCAAGGGAGAAATAACAATACTATTAAAACCACCTTCCCTTGTTCCCTTTGCTGTGAGTTCGGTCATTATAATCATCATTGTCCCCAAATCGCTGATTTTAAATTGCTGAAAGACTTGGGCAGTCTACCACATCCTCTTGCACCTCCTGCCCCTCAGCAGGCCCCACAACAATACATACAAAAACCACCCCCAGCCATGCTACAGAATCCCATTCCGCACCAGGGTGTGATAAACACCCAACAGGACACACAACCTACCCCACCACAGTTGGGACAGTACCTCAATCCAAACAATCTCGTAGATCGTACTATTCTCCTCACCAGTGAGGAAGAAGTCCTTCTGCAAAAACGTAATCGTCAATACCGTGCACCCACTGAGTCTCCTCCCATTCCCCTAGAAACAAACCCAACACCAACGGGACCCCCGTTGGTACTCCCTCACCCTACTACCGAAACACCTCTTCGCATTCCTCGTATCCCATTGGAATGTCCACAACCCCCAGGCTAGGGAGACTCATAATTACAGTTTGGTCAATGACTTAGCACAATCCCTGGCTGCCATGTCAGTCTTAGAGGTCCTTCAAACTTGTCCCACTCAGCGAAAATCATTACTTTCCACCTTGGGGGCAGTCAACCCAGTGGATACTCAACTCATCACATTTGATCTCAACAGTGGAGAGCCTCTCCTTCCCGCTCTGATCGCTTTTCAAATCCAAGTAAAAATTTGAAACATTATAGTTCATCGGTGCATCATCGATGAAGGTGCATCCACATGCATTATGTCCAAATCTGTATGGTAGAAACTTGGTTCCCCCAAACTCATCCCATTCTCCATTACCTTAAGAGATTATGACGGATGACCATCGTCTCCTGAAGGCCTCTTCCAAAATGTCCCCATAGAACTCGGGGGAAAAACTATTCTCATCGACATTGAGGTTATCGATGCCCCATTGGATTATAATATCTTGTTCGATCGTAGCTACATGTACACTATGAAGGCAGTTGCCTCTTTTGTCTTTCGGATGATGATGTTCCTCCATAACGGGAAGATCATTACCATTGACCAAGTCTCACATTACGAGCCTAACTCTTCTGCCAACATCGATAACATTCTCCCTCTCATAAACATGAGTCACGACACATACCCACTCATCGAAATGGGTCCCAGAATTTTCAAAGACCCATCATTGTTAGAAACTTACCATGGAGCACAACTGCTCCTTCATCCTTCCAATCAAGTATGCGTCGTATCATCCAATGGAACTGACATAGAGGATACCCTTCCTCCTAGGGAGACTTCTATCATCTTTGACGTCCCGCTAGTCACAGAGCTCCCCCCTCATGAGCCTCCTGTAAACTCGTCAACTCCACCAGTCCATGATTTCACCTCTCCCCAAGGCCATATCCCAGTTTGAGAGACTGTTCCCCAAGACATTACTCAAATCCCCTTCTTCTACCCTCCACCCGACGTACAATCTTTCCAAGTAGCCGCAACGCTTACCCTCCCTAATATGGTGTTAGCAATTCCAGTTTGGTATTTACATCCACCAGAGATGGTCCCTCAACCATCCCTTCCCCCGCAAACGGAAGGAATCCCAATGACGATTCCCATACTCACTCCCACCATACCCTCTACACCCCCACTCACTAACCTCCCTGCCATAGCTGGGGGCAGGCGAAAGAGGAAGGAGCCCACAACTCCACTTCCCCCACGTGTCCAAACCCCTTGCGCACTATGTGAGAAAGATGGACACCAAACCAACAACTGCCCATCTCTACCCAAGTTACGAAACCTAATTCCACTCAGTGAAACACCATCAACGCTCGCCATTATAGCAAGTACTTCCGCCACCACCCCTCACTCAAGTAGTAAAGGTCTGCGAACCAAATTCGCTTGTGCTATATGTTCAGAATATGGCCATTATAGACACCATTGCCCAACACTGCCACGCTTCTAGCAAACATTAGCCGCAGTACACCAAATCTTCCAGAACGAACCCAACCCAGCTACATCATCCCTACCAAAAATCACTGACATCCATTATGTCACAACTTCAGTCAATGAATGTATGAGATGCCCTTGCTCTCTATGTGAATCCTTAGATCATTTTACATATCAATGTCCTATGATAATTGAATACAGGCAACGCCAATTGACCCTGATTCAAATCCCTACAGAATCGATAGTTGACCTTACCTCATCACTAGATATTCTTCATATCATTTCTCCTGAACCCAAGGCACTCCCGACACCTCCATGGTTCTTGGATGACTTATCCGAGGAATCACCCCCAAATCCCTCTAATTCTCCCATTCATTTCCCTACGGAGATTTTACATCCAACTACCATTGGTACTCCTCAGTACTTCGATATTTGGTTTATGTCGAGCGAACCATCGCAATATCATTGTGTCATTCCCCCTGCTTCTTCATCACCAGGGGACAACCACATGGCGACAGTCACCGATATCACTCTTTATGACACCTTGTATTCCCGCCAATTCCACTGTGACGAGGACATACTTGAAGAGTTAAACACCCCCGACTACCCATGGGATGAGCTACACCACCGAGCGCTCTTCCTTCCATAGGAAGCCTCCACGCCTCCTAACTAACACCCCATATACACAGTCGAAACCAAGGATTTTATCCCATCATGGCATATCGACTGGTTCAACAACCCCATTCCTGCCCCTGATGCTTTTGAAGAAGGCAACATGGCCAACATTTCCCTGACCATCAAAATAGATATTTCCATCAACAATGGAGTCATCGAGGAAATCACCATTGGTGCCACTTGCACTCCTCAATAAATCACCACCTATAAATCCCTCTTCCAAGAATATCGGGATATTTTTTCCTGGTCATACATAGAAATGCCTATCCTTGATCCTTCTATCATTGAACATTGCATCGACACCTGGCCTAACATTTCACCAGTTCGTCAAAAACAGCGACCACTACACCCATCCAAAGCAGTGGCCATCAAAGCTGAGATTGACAAATTATGCGTGGTTGGGTTCATCTACCCCATCGCCTATACATCATGGGTTTCCAACCCTGTATCCGTTAACAAAAAATAGGGCACTATCCTCCTCTGCACGGACTTTCGTGATCTCAATCAATCATGTCCCAAAGACAACTTTCCAACACCTTTCATCGATCAAATTATCGATGACTGCACAGGCCACGAAGCTCTATCCTTCATGGACGGTTTCTCTGATTATAATAAAATCCAAATCCACCCAGTCGACCAATACAAAACCGCATTCACTACCCCTTGGGGTACTTTTTCATATCGTGTCATGTTGTTTGGCTTAAAAAATGCTGGCGCAACTTTCCAACGAGCTATGAAATACATTTTTCATGATCTGGCTCATATCATCCTTACATACTTGGATGACCTCACAGCTCGATCCAAGAAATGCACCCAACATCTTGATGATTTACAGATCATATTCGAATGGTGTCGTCAATACAAAATCTGCTTGAACCCCCTCAAATGCATGTTCTGCATCACTGCAGGGTGCCTCCTCAGATTCGTCATTTCCCAAAGTGGTATTACCATGGACCCCCTCAAAGTCCAAGCCATCACATAAATTCCACCTCCCTAGAATTTATGTCAACTCCAGAGCCTACAAGAAAAAGCTAACTTTCTACGACAATTTGTCCCAGACTATGCCACTCGAGCACACGGTTTACTTCGCTTACTACGCCATGACATCCCATTTCACTGGGATGAACATGCCTAAAAATCATTTGATGATCTTAAAATGGCGCTATCTAACACCCCTTTAATTAGTTCACCTGACTATAATCGCGACTATATCCTCTACATATCAACATCAGCTGTCTCAGTAGCAGGCGTTCTCGTTCAAATTGGTGATGACGATCATGAACATGTCATTTACTACGTTAGTAAAAACCTCTCAGGGCCACCCTTGAAGTATAAACACGAAGAGAAACTATCCCTTGCAGTCGTCCTCGTAGTCGAGAAACTGCGTCATTACATTCTTCTTCACACAACTAAGGTCATCGCAGATTCCAACCCTATGCAATACTTGCTCAGTCGTCGACAAATTAATGGCAAATTTGCCTGATGGATCATTATCCTTTAGGAGTACGATCTTGAATTTTCAACACCCAAGAGAAAGAAATCTCTCATCCTCGCAAAACTAGTCATGGCCTTCCCCTCCAATACTACCAGTGCCCCCGTCAATACTAACTTCCCCGATGAACATCTCTTTTACATCACTTCAGATGATCCTTGGTACGGTGACCTCCTCGTCTACCTCCAAACCCAAACGTTCGGTAACCACCTCTCATGAGATGATCATCATCGTATTCTCCACCAGCCCCCCCTTATCTCATCATCAAAGATATCTTGTATCGACGAGGGGTCGACACCATACTTCGTCGATGCTTGAATATTGACGAGGATGACAGAGTCTTGAACGACTGCCATAGCAGTGCATGTGGGGGCAATCTTTCGAGAATGTCCACTCCTCAAAAAATCATCTGAGCAGGTTATTTTTGGCCTACATTGTTTCATGATTGCATCCATGCTGTGAATCAATGCGAGAAATGTCAGCTTTATGCCAACAAAGCACAAGCACCACCTGCTATTCTTCACCCAGTCATTACTGCTGGCCCCTTTTGTAAATGGGGCATAGAATTCATGACTTGTAATCCCCCATCCAACAATGGACACAAATACATTATTTTCGCAGTCGATTACTTCAAAAAATGGGCAGAAGCTATGCCCACCTTCAACAATACCGCTGACACTGCAACGTGTTTTTTCTTTAATCACGTCATATCCCGCTTTGGAGTACCACTCCAACTAGTTTTCGATCATGGGAAACACTTCGAGAATGATATTTTCGTCGAACTCTCATCTCGGTTAGGATTCACCCACGAGTTCGCCTCACCATATTACCCCCAGTCTAACGGACAGGTAGAAGCAGTTAAAAAGGTCCTCAAGACCATGTTATAGTGCACAGTTAATAAAAATAAGACCAATTGGCATCATATGTTATTGTCTGCGCTATGGGCTTACCGTACGACCGTGAAAATGGTCACTAGTTTCGCACCATTTCATCTAGTCCATGGGGTTGAGGCCACTCTTCCCATCGAGGGCGAAATTCCCACCTTATGCACCACAATTAAGCTATTACCCGACACTGCTCCAATGGAGCAGCGCTTGCTGAAATTAGAGTCCCTGGATGAAGATCTTCGATCTTCATTACAGAACAATGAGGCAACCAAAAAACAGTGAAAAGCCACCTTTGATCGCCATGTCAACCTTCTCTCATTTCACGAAGGAAACCTTGTCCTTGCTTACGATATCGCTCACGATACCCTTGGTCATGGAAAATTCGAGTCACTATGGAATGGCCCCTACATTATCCAACATTGCCTCACCAAAGGCGCATATATTCTGGCTTCCCCTGAAGGCCTCTCTCTCAAAGAACCCATCAACGGGTTGTACTTAAAGAAATTATATGCCTAAGCGTAGCCATTCTACATTAGGTTATTTCTTTTATAGTGTTTTTAATATTTTTCCATCCCTCACGTCTAAACTATCATTTGTGCTATTGACAGATGCTTCCTCCACTGGCCTACCACATCGGTTACGCTGACGACGCCAGTTGTTGGACACGAAATCTCGCTTCGGCATCTTGGGCCCTCTATACCCCCTCACATGAAATTTTCCACTCTAGCGGCATATGTTTGGGTTCAGTGACCAACAATAAAGCCGAATACACTACCGTCATTGGCCTCCTCATCGATGCCCAACATCATCGTATTCGTCACCTTAGTGTCTTTCTCAACTCTCAACTAGTCGTCCTCCAGCTCAACAATGTGTACCGCGTCGACGATCCTTGCCTCTTTCGCAAATACCTGCAAGTTAGAATTTTATCTCGACATTTTGATCATTGATTAGAAAATACAGGGCTTAGCACATGCTAGCTCTTCTATTTTTCCACCTCCATGTGATCATTGATTATGACCATAGGCCAAACAACTAGGCGCCTTTTCACATTTTGCGACTCAGCGATATAAGCAAGTCGAGTCCTTCGACTCTGCAAACCCCAAAATGTCGAAGTGCCGAACAGGCTTCGATCAGCAATTAGCCCCCTAGGCTATGCCTTGGCCAGTATGACCACTTCTCATAAGACCGCAGTCTTATTCCCTTTGGGACTTATCAATACGAGAGCCCGATCTCTTGTCAATGGGACTCCCGAATTCCTGATTTCCAATTTCTTGAAATGGCCTTTGTCACATTAGCCCTCCTGGCTATGCCCTGATCCAGGTGACCACTCCTCATAAGACCTCCATCCTATTTCTTTTGGGACTTATCAATACGAGAGCCCGACCTCTTGTCAACGGGACTCCCGAATTCTTGATTTCTGATTTCCCGAAATGGGTGATCTCGCAACATGTGGCCTCCCTTAATTGAACAGTCCATATCTATTTCGGGACTTCCACCATGGAGTGTCCCGATCTCTTGTCAATGAGACCTCTGAAATCCTAAAGTCTGAGATCTCGATATGGGTGATCTCGCGACACGTGGCCTCTCTTAATCGGATGGTCCAGATCTATTTCGGGACTTCAACCATGGAGTGTTTCGATTTCTTGTCAACGAGACATCCGAAATGTTGAATTCCAAAATCCTGAGATGGGTGATCTTGCGACACGTGGCTTCCCTTAATCGGACGGTCCAGATCTATTTTGGGACTTCCATCATGGAGTGTCCTGACTTCTTGTCAACGAGACCTACGAAATCCCGAAGTCTGAAATCTTGAGATGGGTGATCTCGCGACATGTGGCCTCTCTTAATCGGACGATCCAGATCTATTTCGAGACTTACATTGTGAAGTTTCCCGACCTCTCTTCATCAGGACTTCCGAAATCTTGAAGTCCGAAATCCCGAGATGGGTGATCTCACGACACATGGCCTCCCTTAATCGGATGGTCCAGATCTATTTCGGGACTTCCATTGTGAAGTTTGCCGACCTCTTGTCATTAGGACTTTCGAAATCCTGAAGTCTGAAATCCTGATACCAACTCCTCTTTCGGGACTTTCGCCTCTGTTCACGAGGGCTTAACCCTCATGCATCTCCTAACAGATCCAATGGCTGTCGGGTTTTCTAACTAAGATCTGACGGTTCAGATCTATCCCGTGCTGTGCACTCTCCCGCTGCTCCCTAGACGTGGAAAACCAATGGTCGAGATACTCCCACGGACCTTGGGGATCTATGGTCCCGATTTCTTCGCTACTCACGAAGATAAAGGAAAAGGGTCAAGGCATTTAATGCCCTCGTTTCTTCCTCCAATCTAACAGTCATGAATGACTGCAGATCTTTCAATAGGATCTTGTTCGTCAATTGATACTTATCCCTATGCTACCATTTCAGGATTTCAAGAGGATCATTATTCCTCGTACAGGGTTACTAAGACTTGCGCTTCAAATCCTTTTCCAGGTTCTTGGTGAGCTTTCCAAGAAGGGGGTCTCTATGGGGAGATCTATCCAGGGTATTACCTGAGATGGATAAGGGTATAGATTTCCCGAGAATAGAATTGAAGTCTGAATTAGATCGGTATGCATATAAATAGCGATTTATAAAACATAAACCATACGTGGTCATTCCATTATAAGCATGCAACCACCATTTCTGGTCAAAACACCACACACACAGTCCTATACTCAAACCATTCATAAATTGCACAGACTATGAGCATACATATCAACATATAAACTTCAAGATACAAGATATAAAACACTTATCAGAAATAACACCAGCTGTGATTACAACTGCTGAGAGGGGTTCTCGTTTCCACCCAACCGTAGGCTCAACGACTCCCAACGGATTTACCACTAGCCACCCCCGATATGAGACCACGATGCTACGAGACTGAGTCTCTGTTCGTCAGTGACCAAGAACGAAGGTTACTCTCCTTCTTCTCTGCTATCACTCACTATGTATTTCTCTAGATTTCTCCTTTTCCTCTTTCCTTCGCATCCCCCCTGATCGCATACTCTTCCTGCCTTTTCTCCTTTCGATGAGGTTGCATGTGGCATGATCTTCCTCGCGATGCTCAGGTTTGAGGACTCTATGGATGGGTGGTTCACCCCCATCTCTCGTTACTCATGAGGATCCCTTTACCTACCAACCTGGCGGGTCATTTAATTTGGGGCCAGCGAGCCGCTCTTGGTTCTCTGGGCCAGTGAAGTCAAAATACGGTATTGGTTTCGGTGGAAGTTAACGCCACCATCCCAGGTGCCTTCCACCACCTTTCTCCAACCATCGTGGTATCTTTTTTAGCACATTCCCTCTCAGCAGTCCGACAATATATATATTCATAATATTATTTACATTCGTCGACCTTTTTCACAAGGTCCATTCACATCACACATTCACATTTCAGAGTTTGCCACAATACTTGGCCAGTATAGTTATTTTTACAGTTTGGGGGAAACAGGGTGTTACACACCTCCTACCCCTCCCTCAGACGGTGGTCCCCCACCCACTACTGGTCCCTCTAGATCGAGAGGT